>VKKV01000312.1:0-255294 GCA_008080845.1 Phytophthora kernoviae | reverse complement strand
CTCGTGGGTGGCTCGTCGACAGTGGTGCATCGTCGCACATGTCGCCTCTCAAGGATGACTTTGTGACATACCGCAAACTGGAGGAGCCGGTCAATGTCACTATCGCGGATGGTGCGGCCATGAAGGCAGTGGGTGTCGGGAACATCCGCATCACTGGGTACCAAGGCAAACCTATTGTGATCCAGAACGTGTTGCACAGCCTTGGACCGACGTCTCTTGTCGGTGGCGCGCATTACGGCGCGCGGGTTGACTGTGAAGTTCAGTGCGAATTTCTGCTGGTTCCTGAACCAGAGTGAGACTGTCTTGAAGGTCCCGAAGGTCGGTAACGTGTACCAACTGCATGCCGATCCAGAGCGTGCACTTGTCGTCGAGCTTGGTGGCGTGCCGACACAGTGGGAGCTGTGGCACGCGCGAACTGGCCATGCGTCCGACACGCGCTATGGTCAGACCCAAACCGTTGTTGACGGCTTACCGGCGGTGAAGAAGGACTCTGGAGGCTTGTGCTCGGGATGTATGAAGGGAAAGCAGACCACGGCAAGCTTCCCCATGCCAAGACGCAAGTGAAATCGAGCGAGGTGTTGGAGCTTGTTCACAGCGATGTGATGGGTCCCCTCAAGACTCCATCATCGGCTGGTTCCAAGTACATTTGCTCTTTGTGGATGACTACTCGCGATACGTGGTGCCATATTTCCTGAAGAAAAGAGCGAAGTGGCTGATCGATTCCGTGACTACAAGGCTCTCGTGGAAAATCAGTTTGGTCGCAAGATCAAGACAGTCCGGACGGACAATGGCACGGGTATGTGAACAAAACTTTCGATGGGATTTGTCGCTCAAGTGGCATAGTGCATCAGCTCACGACTCCGTACAGCCCACAGCAAAACGGGCTGGCTGAACGGATGAACAGGACCGTGGTTGAGATGGCGAGGAGCATGCTCCACTACAAGTGTGTGACGACGAAATGGTGGGCAGAGGCTGTCAGCACTGCTGTGTACTTGCTCAACCGCCTCGTCAACACCGCTAATCCGGACCGGACACCATATGAGATCTGCTTTGGGTGTCGGCCGAGTCTGAGCCACGTCCGTGTGTTTGGATCGATGGGGTACGCTCACGTCGACAAGGAAAAGAGAACCAAACTCGATGCAAGAGCTACCGCTGTATGATGATCGGATACTCGAGTGGTGAACCATGAGACTGGCAAGGTCATGCTGAGCCGCTCGTTGGCTTTAGACGAGCGCGAGGTCGACGGACTCTACAGTGACCAGTCGTCAACCAACATTCAGTACATTGTGTGGAAAGACGCTGACGATGACTTCAACGCAGTCGACGAACCCACGAGCCGTGATGATGTCGACATGGAGGAACGGATGTCCGATGTCGGGGACGACAACGATGGTGATGACGGCGGCTCGTCTGGAGCGCCGCCACCAGCAGTGGAAGAGCAGCTGCCCCAGCTATCTGCATTGCCCAGAACTGAGCGAGTGTCAATTACCAATGACTCACTCTCGACGACAACGCCATGGTGTTCCGACCCACAAGTAACTACAGGGCCAGCAACATATACCAGTCCAGTGTGACACTGAGGGACCGCGACCAACCGTTGCAGCTTGAGGATGGGACTTGGGGTGGTACGGAAGAGCGTAGCCTAGTGCTGTACGACCGCGATGATGATCGGGTGGACGTCCCTCGTGCCAAGCGACCGCGTCAAGAGGAGGAGGAGGAGTACAGCTTTATCTCGGCGGCGGCCGCTGGCTCGGACATGCCGGCCACGTTCAAACAAGCTACGACTGGACCTGATAGAAATCAGTGGAAGACCGCCATCCAGGACGAGATAGGCGCACATATTCGCAATGGAACCTGGGATCTCGTACCCGTAGAGGTGACATGAAGGTCATTGGCGCCAAATGGGTCTTCAACAAGAAACGCAATGAGAAGGGCCAAGTTGTGCGATACAAAGGACGGCTAGTGGCGCAAAGGATTCCGCCAGCAGTTCGGTGTGAACTACTTTGAAACGTACTCTCCGGTGGCCAACATCAACTCGATTCGCGTGCTACTTTCTGTTTGCTGTGCACGTCGGTACGCGGTGTGGCAGTTCGACGTGGACACTGCATTTTTGTATGGAGTTCTCAAAGAGCAAGTGTTCATGGAGATCCCCGAGGGTGTGGATGCGCCGGAAGGCATGGTGTGTGCGCTACGCAAATCATTGTATGGATTGAAGCAAGCCTCACACGTCTGGAACCAGACCATCGACCGTGTACTTACTGAACTTGGCTTCCAGCCATCGAGTGTTGACTCCTGCATTTATGTGCCGCACTGGGACCGAGTTGGTGTACCTTTGCCTGTATGTGGACGACATGTTGATAGCTGCAGAGGACGTGGCGGTGATCGATAGGATCAAGTCCAGACTGCAGCAGCACTTTCGTCTCAAGGAATTGGGGCAAGCAAAGTTCGTGCTCGGCATGGAGCTCGAACAGGACACTGGCAAGCAAACCCTCGTGATCAACCAGACCCAGTACATAGTGGACGTTGCGACGCGGTTCAATCAAGTCGACTCTCGTGCTACACAACCCGTGCGACATCAGCACCAAGCTGTCGATGCATGACGTTCCAGTGACCGACGAGCAAAGGCTACGATGGCGCGTCGGCCGTACAGATCATTGATCGGGTGCCTGCTCTACATCAGTACATGCACCCGACCGGATGTGGCCTACGCTGTGTGTCATTTGAGTCGCTACGTGGAGAACGCTGGCGAGGCGCACTGGAAGGCAGCGATCCGCGTGCTGCGCTACTTGTACACGATGCGCCGTGTCGGACTCGTATACGGAATGACGAGCAAGCCAGATGTGCTGGTCGCGTTCAGTGACGCCGACTGGGCATCGAATTTGGACGATCGTCGATCGGTCTCGGGCGTGGTGCTCATGCTAAATGGGGCCGCGGTTGCCTACAAGTGCAGATACCAGCGAACAGTGGCTTTGAGTTCGACTGAGGCCGAGTATATGGCGCTCAGTCTGTGTGCTCAAGAGATCCTGTGGACCCGCGCGTTGCTGTGCGACCTTGGCATCGAGCAAAGTGACGCGACGGTTGTCTATGAGGACAACCAAGGCGCCATAGCACTTGCGAACAACGTCGACTACAGTGGACGTGCCAAACACATTGAGATTCGCCACCATTTCGTCTGTGAGAAGATTCAAGACAAGAAACTTGTGTTGTGCTACGTTGAGACCACGAGACAGCTCGCTGATATCTTGACCAAGGCCATCGCAACGAAGCAGTTTGAGCTGCTGCGCCACAGAATTGGCGTTCGTGAGTCCAAAGCTGTCGAGCGTCTTTGAGCGAGTGGAAGTGTTGGGAAGCGCACTCAGCACAACCCGACAGGAGTATATGCTGCATGTTTACATGAGGAAGACACTGTCACCAGTGGGAACCTTCTTGTGGCAGGAGCCAGGAAGGTTCGCTGTGGTCCAGCCTGTGAGTGCTGTTCCGACGACTCACTGAGTGAAGTTGAAGTGACACCTGAGTGCGGGTCACATGCATATTGAGTGAAGGTGCTGGCTGAGCACCACAATGGGATCGTAGGAGATAGAGGACGCCAGGCGAACTAAGGACCAGTGCCAGGACTAGCTTAGAGTAACCTGCTCTTCTTAATTTCTCTTCCATTTCCAATCAACTGCGCAAGTAAAATTCATCAAGCTATGAGTTTCGCTCGCCGTGATTGCCGTGGCATGGTGCTATCTGCTCGGCAGCGTTGTTTTGATTCTGTGTGGCGATGTTGCTGCTGCCGAAGTTCGGTGGGGTTGTCAGTTTTGAGTCAATTTGATGGCTAAACTCTTGGCACTTCTGGTCTTCTTACTGCCAAAAGTGAGAACCTCTAATAAATAATCCAGTGTCTAAGAAAATTTATCCATCAGTAATCATAACGGTGTAGTTGTTGGTTTAAATCCTACAAGGCCAATTAAATATTTAAATTAATTAAACATGCAAAAATTAAAAGACAAAAAAATAGTAACGTTTGTGTAAAATAAAGATGAGATTGTGTCCACAAACTGGAACAAAAAGCGGGTTCGTTGGCAACCTCGAATTGATCGACGTTGATTGGCTCGTCAGATTGACTCCCTATTCCTGTAAAAGCCACTTCACGTTACTTCACAAATGGCAACTTGCATTAAGTTTTGTTGTTAACGGTATCCTTGTTTGTGGTTTTACCACGACTGTGATTCGCTAAAAATGATTTCTTGCAATTTGATTGGTCGATAGTTGGCATCGGTAGTGGTTTTACCAATTCTAGGTGATTTTCCCCAAGAAAGTACTGTAAACAGGGTAATTTATGCCCACGTCGATGTAAAGTTGACCGTGCACTTGACGGATCTAGCGACAGGTCAAGTTGACAGTAAACCGACACGTTTTACAACAAGTTTACACTCGCCAATGTTCCTGTGCGCTCGCGAGGCGTCTACGGCCCGTCCGGTGCCCCGCCGTACGCGCAGGATGCTCTCAACATACTAAACGATGCACCATCCGCTTCTGAGTCTCAGAGCCCCCGTCACTCGCGTGTTTTGATTCCTAACAGGCCGCCGCTTCGTCTGCTTGGACGCTCTCCCGAAGCCTCGGAAAACGGCGAGCCTAGCGCGTATTTGCAGGTTCTGGACGCTCTAACACGTCTCATTGCTCAGCTACTAGACGTTCACACGCTGTCCCCGGCGCTCCGATTTTCAGCAGGCCAGCAGGTGGCTGTGGACGCTGCAGAGTGGTGGAAGGAGGTCCAGAGACAGAGTATTGCTCTTGTCCAACGTCTAGAAGCCGCCCCAGCAGCAGACAATGTTGCTGAAGGCAAACAGACAACAGCCGAGATGACGGTGAGCAGTTTGTGGTCTCTGGCGTCTCGCCAGCAGCAGCAGAAGCCTCAGGAACAACAGCGGAAAACAGGGGAGCAGGCCAACGTGACACAGTGTGAAGCCTTTGCAGAGCTGTCGGAGAACTCGACCTCCGTGTTCTACGTACAGGCTTTGTATCTGGTGATGCGTGCACTAGAGCGTGTGAACAGGAGGAAGGAGCAGGGGCTGAGGCAGGATGGAGCTGAATGCTTGGATAGGGAGGCCTTGACGAAGGCCTTTGCCAGTGTAGACAGCGGCGTCGCATTCACCGCTGCACAGTTATTGCAAAGCTGGGTTTCTGTAGATCAGACTGTTGATACAGCCTTATCGTCATCATGCTCCCTGTCAGGGTTGATGAGTGTGGCAGTGGTGAACGCTTTGCTGCAGTCTCGACGAATCAGTACCCGACATACTTTCCATAAACACACGCTATTGGCGTCTTTGGCTCGACGTGCTTTCCCAAGAGATAGCGAGTGGAGCTGCTCAGTGTGCAATCGTGTGACGTCAACGACAAGCAGTGAAGGAACCCGAGTTGCGTCCGTATATCGCTGTGCAGCATGCAACTTTAATCTCTGCCGGGAATGCTTCACCAGGATACCTAATGTGACAGGACCCCATCCCAATAGTTCCTATGAGGGCGTGAGCAAGCTGGGATCAGATCGTTTGTTAGCACTAACTGTACCCCAGCTAAAGCGAAAGACGGGTGCTGTTGTTGTGCGTCAGATTGCCTCGGAACTACGTCGCCGCGTGCTAGAGCTGTACCCGCACAACTTCCGAGCTGCTACGGACTTCGCACAACTATTCCATGAACTGGTAGCATCTGATAATAGTGCTGCAATCGCGTTGGTGCTGTCTCCGCCAGCATTGATTTCTTCGTCGAGAAGACCGACAGTTGCGTGGTTTCCACTGTTCATGCGGACATGGACGATGTCACAGAGCACGCTGCTAGGCCCATTTCTGCGTGCTTCTACCATGGCCAACGATACTCACGAACTCGACGCTGCTGTGCGTGCCGTGAAACATAGTTCTGCGGTAGCTAACTGCCTACGTACGCAGTGGACGGCCGGTTACGCTGATCTGCGAGAAACTCTGCAGTCTTTAATGCGGACAATGTTATCAGAGAAGCAGCATCCACTTGTGGTGGACGCTACGCTGTGTTGGCTCGCGCTCACATTGCTGACGGCAGACCCGCGGAGACGTTTAAACTATGACGTTCACGAGCGGTTGGATGGGTTCCTGGTGAATGTTACTACCATGCTACTTTCTTATGCGCTCCCTGTGCTGGACAAAGCGCAACATGACCCAAGTAGTATCGATGCCAGCTACCACCAGAGCGTAGAACCAGTGCGCGTATGCGCTAGCAAAGATTTTCCTGACGTCCCGCTTCATTACTCTCGCAGCCAAGATGCCCATGCCAACGAGAGCATAGCTAACGCTGAGCTAGCGAAGATCCGATCACGAGATGAATGTTGTATCGCCGAGTACAACGCACGGAGGATACGCATGTCCAAAGAAAGCCACGGCACATTAAACGACGAGACGTCCACCACTTACTACCCGCGCTTATCCTGTCATGAGGGTGTGGTATGTGACCGATGTGAGTATCCCAACTTCCATGATGTACGGTATAAATGTGCTTTCTGCGGAGACATGGACCTATGCAGTGCGTGCTTTGAGGATTTCCGCTTGCAACAGGCTTCGGCTGCTTCACCCTCGTCTTCATCGTCGTCGGAGCTCGATCCAGTAGTTCACAATGTTGATCACGTTTTTATTCGCATCGAGTCGCCAATCCCAGTGTTCGCGCTAAAGCATTTTCAGCCGCTGCTGGAGGAGTGGCTCACAAAGAGGAAACACAGTGACATCACGAGCAAGGAAAATGACAGCAAGGATGAAGAGGTTGACATACCGAGCTTACACTGCGCTGATTGTGGGGACGCGCTTGGTGTTACAGAGCAGCCAGACGACGTATTCTACCAGTGTGCCAATTGCTTGTCACAAAGAACCGTGTGTGTGGCGTGCTTAACACAGGAGGAAAACTAAGCAACGGCAACCCGCACAAAATGCACGCCCCGGGCACGTTTACTTTGTGGTAACCGACCCGTGGCGGCGCCAGCTTCCAGTTTCCTGGGGTGGTGTTGTACGGAAACTGCACCTCAGGCGACTGTTGCATCCACCAGCACTAATCCCGCGTATTCGCTTCCAACTCGACACCGAGATGTTCTATATGACCCTTAAATACCTACACTTTGGGCCGCTAAGTACTCTATCGCGATGGCTAAGTATGGTGAAGGAGGTGCAGGAGTTGCAGGCATTTTGCTCTTGTGATGAGGAGCGGTTAGAGATGGAGAACCAACGCCAACAGAGGATATGGCGACGGCGACGTGACGGTTCGCAGCGTCAATCAGTGAAGCCATCCGTGCACTACAAGGCCAGTAAAGCTCGTCTCAATGACCTCCGCGTGAAATGTGTCAAAACAGAGTTACATCTGCTGGAAAGTGCCAATGTAGCGGCATGGCTGGCTTTTATGGGCGGACGTGCCGCTGGCTTCTGCATACAGCGTCTGCTGCTCCACCAAACTCTGCTCCTGGGACTGTGTCTCAAGACCCTTTCACTACGCCGCTGACAGATTTCTCTTCCTCGTTTAGCGGGTTCCCAGAGCACTTCTTCTTCGATCTATGCGACGTCGTGTATCTTCTGGGTCTCGAGAAATTGGAGTACCGAGATCTAGTGACCGAGTTGAAGAAGATGAAGCAAAACAAGGGTGATAATGAAGCGGTGGACGAAGTCACAGAAGTTGTGGAACCGCTTCTGGTGATGCTAACACAAATAGTGGTGGCCCCAAAGTTCACGAAGAACCCTCACCTTCGCGTGGAAGCACTTCGATCATTAACGACTTTATTGACATTCGTCTCAAAGGGCCAGCAGGTTCAACACCGCCCCGGCCATAGACAGATGGAGGCGTTGTTTAAGCGCCATGAGTTACTATCGCGTTGGTTGATACCCGGTCTCCTGCAGTTTCATTGCGATATGGATCGCTACAACGCCAGCAACAATGGTTTGGCCTTCACGAGCGCTGTAACTAGTGGCGATCACTTGTTGTGGGGGTTTCTACCCACGCGAGTAGCTGTGACTCTACTGTTGCGCTATCTCTGGCAGTTGCCGAGTCAACGACGAAGCCTTCTGCAGATGCTCAATGCGTCGGACTCCGTTGAGACACCACAGTCACCACTATCTGCGGAACCGAGTAATGACAGTACACAACAGCTCACGGGACTTGTGAGCGGATTGTGGAGTGATATCGCCAAATTATTTGACGAGGCAAATAGCAAGATCACGACGCTACGGCAGATACACGATCTCATCGAGGATTCTCTGGACGGGAGTGTGGTAGTATTACCCTTCCGACGCGATATGCTCGACGGATATGTGGCTATCAACTCAAAGCAATTGCGGTTGACGCTACGTTTATTACTGGAAGCTCTGGAACTGACTTCATGGCTAGCTTCGATCGCTAGTGGTGAGAACAACTTTCGTACTCGTTCGCTATCGTCACCCGCCGCAGCACTGCGACACGTGTTGTTGCAACCACTGGTAGTTGAGCAGGCAGCACGCACACTCAGCTTTTAGTAGCCTCGTTGGCAAATGCCCACGAAGAAAAAGAGTGGACATTCTCGCATCCGCTACTGGAGGATGGGAAATTGTTGTTGGCGCACTTGATTGTGCTTGTGGTACGCTACGCCGGACACAACGCGGTCCGGTCTTCTACAAGTTCCTGCTCGCCTTCGTCATTCTGGAAGATTGTGCGGGCCAGCGGTGATATCATGGAGAGACGTGTGGGCGACTTGGACACACAGGTGCGGTGGGGCCTTAACGCTTTGTGCACGCGCATCGAGTCTGAGAGCTACCTAGGCTCTACAAGTCTGGATGAGGATGATGGTGACGATGAGATGTGTGTGGCTGGGGAAGAAGAAGCACGCGAGCTGGACGAAGATGAGGCGTTGGCACTGCTCGAGAAGCAGGCTGCGTCAACTGCTAGCTTTACCAGTGATGGTGTTGCGGCAAAACGGCTGGGCAAGCGCTTTATCGCGACGCTAGCCAAGGATGGGCGCTTCGACTTCCGGGTGTTTGTGGGAGGCTGCCGCTTTTTGCGACCATCTCGGAATCAAGATGGTAGCAGCAGCGAAAGTGACTCTGACGAGGAACCGTTGAGCATAGAAGATGGCTATCTCTATCTAGATGACTCGTGGGTGCAGCAGTTTGTACGTGCAATGCAGGAGGCGGACGAGATGATTCACGTGCAGGAGGCCATGGAAGCGTGTTTAGGAGATATCCCAGACCAGTATCTGGACCCGCTGCTCAGCACGCTCATGACAGACCCTGTACGTCTACCATCAGGAAATGTCGTGGATCGCGCGGTGATTGCCCGACATCTGCTGGCCTCGTCGCAGCAGGGCGGCAGCACTGGGAGGGACCCGTTCACGCGCGAGCCACTCACGATGGCCATGGTGGAACCTTGCGACGCCCTACGTTTGGAGATCCAGTTGTATCTGCGCACGAAGATGCGGCATTTCCGCAAGACAGCGCGTGAAGATGTTCTAGCAACATGGGGGCTTGGTTGGGACGTGTTGTTTGACAGCAGCAGTAGTGACACCGAAGCTGAGGCTGACTCGGAAGATGGGGCGGAAGGTAGCAATGGCACAGCGACTGCCACAGCCTCGCAGCAATGTACTAAGGCACAAACCATTGAAAAGGGGACGAGTAAATCCATAACGAACAAATGTAATACTGACGCATCATACTGCAGGCGTGTTCACGCCACAACTACTGGTCGCTACTTGAACTTTGCACATGCAATGTCTATTTAATTCCCATGCGGTAAGCATTCACCTGCATCAAATTGACTCATCATCGGAAAATATGCTGTCTTCGCCTACAAATTGTATGGACCTTTGCGACATCAAGTCTTCGTAGCGATGAACGACTGAATGTGCTGCAACTGCAACAAGATTCAGTTTTTGTCGTCTACAACTTCAAGGCCGCATAGAACCGACACAAACTTTTGCAAGGGGTAAGGAGATGGACCATCAGCGCCATTCGTCTACATGCACATGTGCACGTATGTATCAACCTTGATCCCTGCAGCTCATTCTACGATTTACTGTCCAATACTCAAGTTAATTTGAAGTGAAGAAACCCAGCTCCGTCGCCCATGGAGTCGCCAAGCAAGTCCGAGAAATTGGTGCCTGAGGACCAGATGGAGCTCGGCCACGATGGATTGCCCGGAAATCTGGGAAGACATGGCCAAGAACGAACGCAAGATCTTCTACATGTTCATGTTCCTGAATGCCTCCGTGCTGTGGGCGTACTACTCGTGTCTGAGTGCCCAGGACTTTTACGCAGTGGAATTTGCAGACTCGGGACTGGACTTCTCGTTCTTGACGACGCTCTGCACGTCTTGGCCAATGGTTATTGGCCACGCTCTGCAAATTTTTTCGGATACGACAAGAAGCTCAAGCGTGGGTTTCGAGTGCATGTGGGCTACGGTGTCTTCCTCATTGTCGCGATTCTGATCATGGTATTTAGTGCCATCAATTTCTCCAACCAGAAGACCGGCGCGATACTCGTGCTCGTGTGCTTTGGAATTGTGGGCTTTGGCAACTCTCTGACGGAGGCCACGTATTACACCTTTGCGGCGCTGTTCCCGATCAATAAATTCTCACAAGCTGTGCAAATCGGCAACGGAATGGCTGGAGTTTTCAACATTACGTTGGCAACGATCCTGCGCCTTGCTGTTGGCGGCGTGGACCAGACCAGCAGCTCTACCAAGCTATCGTTCTACTTGTTCTTCGGCATTCTCATCATCGTGCTGATCGTGGCGCTTGTTGTGTACAACCGTCTCGCAAACCTACCGTGTGTTAAGTATCTCACAGAGCGCAATGAAGAGTCTTGCGAGGCCGAGAACCTGGCCCAGCAGTCCATCGGCCAGACATTTCGCAACCTGTGGCGCATCTTCTGCATCATTTGGATGCCGGCGTTGGCTCAGTTCCTCGTGTTATTCGTGTCGCTGTCCGTGTATCCTGGCTTCGGGTGTGCTGCCGCTCGTAACCTGGAACCTCCCTATGCGAATGTTGTCCACACCGACACGAAGAACTGGTACTGTGCTCCTGGTATCGTCGGTAGCTACAACTATGGCGACTTTTTGGCCGTGCGTTGACGGGTGCAGCACTGTACAAGTTGTTGAACAGTAAGTGGTGCTTGAGCTTGTCCATTGTGCGTCTGGCTTTCATCCCGCTGCTGCTCATGGGAGTGGCAGGCACGTCGCTGTATTCGTTTGGTTACGACGACATGGGCGCCATCGTGTACAACATCGTTTTGAATTTAATCATCGGACTGACGAATGGCTTCTTGTCGACGGTTACGATGGGTGTTGCGCCTCGAATGTTGAAGCCGGAGGACCGTGAATCGGGCGGTGCAGTGATGGTATTGTGCTTATTCCTCGGCATTGCTGCCGGCTCGACGGTCGGCTTCTTATTCAGCGACCAGGGCTGGCTCGGTCTGTAAAGAGACTCAGTGGCGTAGTAGTTGTACTTAGTTATTGGAGCATTGCTGCTCATTTGCTACAACGTAATATTACTTTTATTTGATTTACACTGATTCTACACCAAGATGATTGCATTTACTCGCATGCCTTGTGCGTGCGGATTTCCACGGTGGAGTTCACACTCGTATCCTGATCCACCGCAGTGAAGTTACTACCA
The DNA here is from genome assembly GCA_008080845.1 of Phytophthora kernoviae. Classification (NCBI taxonomy): domain Eukaryota; phylum Oomycota; class Peronosporomycetes; order Peronosporales; family Peronosporaceae; genus Phytophthora; species Phytophthora kernoviae. Next base: position 243,668 of record VKKV01000312.1, on the reverse strand, counting down.
TGGCCAGACTCGTCGACGGAGAACTCGGTCGCGACCACCACTGGAGGTGATGTTGTGATCGTTGTGGTAGTTGTCATGGCAGCATCGCTCTCGGAAGACGACGACCACGAGTCACCGGCGTCGGGGTCGGAATCCGTCCCGACGGTCGCAGGGTCGAATGCAGACAGTGAATTGAAGTCAACATTTTGAATGGCGACCTGTGCGGTGGGTGCTGGTGTCGCAGTCGTTTGAGTGGTGGGCGCTGTCGTCATGGTCGTTTGAGTCGTGGGGGATGCCGTTATGGAGACCTGAGCAGTGTAATTGCTAGTTGTGTTCGTAGCTCCATTGATAGAAGCCATGCCAAGCTGCTGGACGAACACGCCGTTGTCCCAGAGCTGCATGAAGTTGTCCGCAAAGAAGGAACCAGCACTCGGCCCTTGAAGCGACTGGTCCGACTGGCCGGTGCACTCGCCGTCGCTCTCACCCGGTGGCTTGACCCACACAAAGCGGCTCACGTAGTTGGAACCGGTGTTGCTAGTAGGAAGCTCGCCAATTCCAGCCCACTTCGCGTTGCACCACTCTGTGGTCGTAGGCGCCACGAAATTGCGTGACGTGTCCACAATGCACTTGAAATCTTTGCCAGTGGCTCGCACGAACCGTTCACACGTTGCAGCCATCTCTGTACTCGAGCGGTAGTTGGATGTGTTGAGCGAGATACCCTTGCTCTTGCAGTTGGGATCTAACGTGTTCACGATCTTCGCGACGGCCGCGGCCTGCTCGTCATTTGAAAGCGTCCAGTACCCAACATCCAGGTAAATTTCGGCGTTTGCATTTTGTGAGAGGATCTCCAACGCCACACCGAGGTTGTCGGCGTAGCCATTCTTGTGACCACAGCTGCCTTCATCAGCAAGAAGGCCGATTGCGTCTGGCTCCAGGATGTAGACGACCTGCTGATCACCAGCAGCGTCCACAAGTTGCTTCAGGAAGGCACGATATTGGTCAGCATTGGTATTGGAACCACTGCTGGAGAATCCGTTGGCGCAGTCCTTCTGTGGGAGTCCATAAACAACGATAGTGGGCGGGTGGCGCTTTGGCTATCGACGTCGCACTTCGGAAGTACGACGGACTTGGCTAACGATGCCACATCCGAGACGCGGTCGGTGTACCATTGAGCAACTTGCTGCTTTGCCACGAGCTCGATTTTGTCCTTGAGATTCGGGTATGCCGCGACTGCACTTGCGTACGAACCACTTAGTGTAGACTGACAAGCACCAGCGTACCCCGCGGTGGCACTTGAGATTGAAAGAGCCGATAGAAGTAGCGCGAAATAACGACTGGCTGGTCTCATGATTGCTGCCTGTGCGTTGGTTTGGGGCGCCGCGAGGATATGAGCTGGTTCGGTGAGCTAGTAGCTGTATTGAGGAGCTGGTAGATTGCGATGTGGATGTGATTGAGGGACTCGGATGTCACGTCCACATCTTCACGATAAGTCCCAATAGAACCATATCCTTTGGCTCTACACCACCACTCCTGTCGTCCTCAATCGATATACTCTACCATCTTGAGTTGTTGCCTCTGCCTCTCCGTCCTTTGAAGTCTACACTATCCATCGTAAGATGCGATGTTCAAGTCGTGAAAATTGTCGTCTCTGCAGCAGATGTTGCCAGAACTCACAACCTTGGGGACGAGTACTATACGGTAGCAGACTAAGCTTTGAGGCAAGTTTAGAAGCAGCTATTAGGAAGCAGCTTATTCGATGACACCCCGTTGTTCTGGCCCAATTAGCCCGCAAAAATAACCCGCTGACTCACACAACACAGCCAGCACGGCATACCCGTCCTATCAGATAACGTCCCGAAACTCTGTAGCCGAGTTTGCACATTAAACAATGTTTTCACCGGATGCACGTGATGGCCTCGCTGACCGATGAAGCGGAGACAGCGATCGATTCTTCAACTCGGCCGTGTCCCTCTCGTTAATAGGGATACGTCTCTTCCCAAATTCAGGGTCCATTTCATCGTCTTCATCGTCGTCGTCTTTGACCATAGGAGACTCACTAATATCTTCATCAATACGCGAGTATTGCACGCTGCCTTGTTTCTTCTGAACTCCAGACCCTGTTTTCCTTCCTGGGTTCTTTTTGTTTTGGTGTCGACGACGGAGCAAGAATACGGCTACCACAAGTAGCACGACAGCAGCAACTGATGCCATCGCGACTGGCCCTGTCCAAGACACCGACGCTGGTAGTATCGATGACGAGATGGGGGCTCGTTGATTACCGGTTGCTTCTGCAGATGCACTAGCACTGGTGATGTTGGCATTCACGGTTGCGTCGCTGATGGTTACACTGTTGGTGGGTTTACTGGTACTGACATTAGAGCTCGACCCGGAGTTAGAGACACCGCTGCTTGCTGTTGGTTCAGTCGCCAATACTGGATCGATGTTACGCGTGCGCACGGATTCCAGAAGGGCCACATCCTTAATCTGAGAGCACATTGGCATATCGCCTGATGACTTGGGGCTGCCGCCCGATTTTGTTCCAAACAACTCGCAAGTTCCACAACGAGGAAGTGGAAGCGGAGCCCACGTCTGAAAAATCAGCCGAGTAGAATTTTCAACGGTGCCGAAACTCACAGCTAAATGTACATGACGAAGCGTTAAGGTTAGTTGTGTGAGTGATCACAAGCAATTGCCACACAACCACGTACCGACACGAAAAAGATGACAACTGAAGCTGTCCCTGATAACTAAATACAGAGCTTGCATATCTCTCGTATATCCCGGAGTAGGAACATTGACGGTGTGCATCACCGCGGCCACGTCAGTCGGGTCAGACCCAGAGCTCTCCAATTCACCCGCAAGCTCTAGCTGTATGGGATCACTTGGGTTTGTTCCATTCTGAAAGATGGAGCCGATCAGCTCTGCAGAGGAAGATCGCAAACCGCTGTTTGAGATGGCCACTTGCACGATCACATAAGAGGACGCTGGATCTTTGGTAGGGTTTAGCTCCACACTCTTCACGTCCAACGAGTACACAGGCCCAGCCATGCGCGATATGTACAGATTTGAGTAATGAAGATCTGCTGACAGTTGAGGGACATCGTCACGGTGCGGCCAGAATCCTATCCCAGCATCCACACTAAACGCAGGCCCCACCTCAGGTGATATTGCAAAGATGCCGTGAGCTTGCCACATCCAGTCACTCGTCTCACCGTTGACGGTGTACAAGTTGCTTTCCTTCCATGATTGGCCGTAACCAAATCCGTTAAAGTGTGCCATCTCGCGGGCCAACGCTCTGAACGTCGAGTTGCTGGGCTCAGTGGGCTCCCCTCGGCCTGGCAGGCAAACGGCAGATTGAAGTACTTGCCATACGAATGATAGTTGAGAGCCACACTAAAGTCAGACGTATTGCGCTCCACTAGTTCGCGGACAGCCTGCGTCTCCGGCTCCGAGAATGGGCTCGGCCCGTTGTAGTCATCCCCACACGGCTTGTTGCTGCTTCCCTTACTGTCGCGCGCAAAGCATACGTCATAGTTCCTGTTCAGGTCTACACCAGCGTCGGAAGGGCTATTGTCGCAAGTGGGCTGTGCACTCTTGCGCTGGCCCATTTTATTGTGTTCCCACACACGCTGCATCTCATTGTGGGCATAGCCATCCGGGTTCACGACCAGCATAAACCAGAGTTGACGCGACGATAGTAGCTCTAGTGCCGCCAGGTCGCCATTGACGTAGTCTATTGTTAAGATATCGATCGTGTAGACTAGGTTCTGCAAACAAAGACATACCACAAGTTATTGAATGAACTGCCTCACAATGCTTGCATTCCCAAAGACGTACCATCATGGAAATCGGCTTTAAGGTGCAACCAACACAGTCGTCCGGTTAGTTTGGGCCACGAAGAAATAACTAAATTGCATGGGTAATTACCTCGCGAGCGTGGTGCATGCCTGTGAAAAGCGCTTGCGGAACATTCTTAGCGTAACACGCGCCAAGACAGAGCGCACGAAGCGGTCGACCCTCCACTGACTGTCCAAAGTCATCCACCTTCGTGATGAGTGGGAATTTTGCAGCTACTTCGTCAATGTAGGCATCTACTTCAGTTGTCGATAACGAGCCCTGGGTGGAGCCAAGGCGTGGAGTAAATACTGCATTGCGAGAGCCACAATCAAGTCAAATAAGCAATCATTTCAGAAGAGAATGGGATAGATAACTTACGTGTTTTGGTTCGGCAGTTGCTGGAGCTTGAGTATTGTGGCCCGCACAATGGGTCTAATGAGCTGCCTGAGCCCAGCGCAATCCGTTCCGCCACCAGTTTGGCTGCACTGGCATTTGACCCAGTTGCTTTCACGCTTAATTCCACGATGAGGTCGTTATCGTTCTCTTCTTGAGTATTTCCGCTTAGAAAACTGTCCTCGGTAGTTTCTTCCAGCAGTAGAACATTGTCCACATACCACCGCAGCCACTTGTCGTCCCAAACGAATTCCACATCGTGAAAAGCGTCCGCAACATCCTACAGCAGCAAAATAAATCAATTAATTAACTCCGCAGTCCCTATCCCCTCTTGCCCAGCACAGGGAGCCCACCATAATGCACGGTAGCTCAGCGACAACCGACGTGTTCTGTGACGAGCCTAGAAAGACCTCGTTGCTCGCTGCATCTGCAGGTGGTGAGCCCATGGTCATGGTCACGCCACGCCTCGGCAGGTGGACACTTGATCTGGCTTCAATATGTCCTCCATTCTACAACAAGAGATAACAATAACAGTGTCAGTGATTATTGTGATGCCCAGGAGGACATCATGTCCTCATTTTTATAAAAAAATCCACCTTTGGCAACTGCATACGTAGCGAGAGACGGTGCAATGTGTTGTTTCCTTGAAGTGTCCCAGAGATTCGCAGCATGGACCCTTTTGAGGCGTCTGCATGCAACTCGATTGCATGAGTGGAGACGGAGACGGCGTTCGCTCGGTAGCAGGAGGACGATCCGTCGCAAGTGTCCACAGCCTCCCATAGGATGTTCTGCTGTTGTTGTTGTTGTTGCAATGCTATTAGACTGTCTGCAGTGGACGCATCAACAGCCCATTGACTCGAGAGCTCGCACACCCGCGAGCGATGGATCTCCACCATGACGTTAAGGTTCTTTTGGATCAAAGGCAAGTGATAGCAGTACAATTTGTGGACCACAAAAATAGTCCCAATTGTACAGCGTATTAGCGCTCTAAACTCGAAGATATTGCAAGTAAATCGTGCAACGCACAAGCCGTTCCTACGTCTATTGAAAAACAAATGGCAGTGAAGTACGCATGTTCTAGCTTTCCGAGCTACTACATCATCGACACTGCTACTGCTGTACTCTACATGACATGCTACACTGTAGCCTACATGTAGTGTACAGCAGTAGTGCAAGGATGGCTGCTCAGCAGTGATCAACGAACATGGATTGTACCTGCAAGGATGGCTGCTCAGCAGCGATCAACAAACATGAGTTGTGTCTGCCAATAAGCATTCGGATACTCTGTGGCAACCTATGAATCCTGCGGCTGGATACGGGCGCGCGGGAACGCGTAATCTGATTTGTTGCGCAGTGCGGTAATCACAATGCTCAGCCAAAATATCCTGCTCGTCAATGGCCTGGGCGACCAGGCTATAGCGATGCAATGGCCTCTCGACGCCACGATTCTTGACCACCAGTCATAGCCGTATTTTGTATCGCTGGTTTAAAAAACAAAAACAAAAAAAACTATCGTGTAACTGTTAACGACACGATGGAAAGGAAAGGCCCGAACTGATTTCCACCCACTTGCAACGACCTTCCCTACTACATCACCAATAAAATTCCTAAGCTATCAAAAGCCTTTTAGTACGATATGTAGATGAAGTCGCTGCACCAGAATTGTTGCATCTTGACGTTCCTCCTAACGTCTGCTGTCACGGAAATGGTACAATTTGTTGAACTTGGTCTGAACTCTCTGCGGGTAGGTGATTACTCAATTATTTGGCCAATGAGCAAAGTCCTGCACGTCGTTTCCTCGGCCAATCCCGAGCCATCTTTGTCGTCGACCAGAAGTCCCCATACATTAGTCAATTGACCGCCCCGACGGCGAATAGGTCGCACGAAGACACCAAGCAAGGAAGCGGCCGGGATAAAACTCATACCAACACTTATATACACAACACATACATTGCCATATAGAAAGAAACACCTTGCCACGCTCACAAACATTTACTAATGGCGACTCTCGCCAACGTGAGCGATGCCGACACCTCCACGCCGCGTGACGCCAGATCCAGCGACACCACGGCCTTCCACATGTTAAACAGCACCAGCGCAGCCGGTGAAATCGAAATCGCGACCTCAAAAGACGTAGAGGAGGCCCAGCGACGTATTCAGGAAGAACACACCCAAGAGCAGGAGCTGCGGTCCCGTGTCCAGGCGGTATCGATGCGCAGAAAACCCTCAGACGACACGGACGGTGCTGAGTCGCTGCGCTCCAGTCTAGTGTCCCACCACTCATTCAAGTCCGTGCAATCGGCGCCAGGGACTGAATGGCTGCTGCGCAATCGCAAGGCGACGAATACAGGGATCAGTACCCGTCTGGCCAAGCAGCCGAGCTTTAGAGAGCAGTTCGACGAGGACCGCTGCAGTCTTCCCACCATGGAGAGTTACCATGAACCTTCAGAGAACGAGGCTGGCACGGCGCCATCAGCTGGAGAGAACAAAGGTCGACGGGTGCCGTGGAAGAAGAAGGACAAGACCAAGAAGAACAAGACTCAGGTGCAGACCAACAGACTCACGAGTCAGACTTTCGAGAGTGAGAGCGCTCGATGTGTACTTTGCACCACAAAGTCCAATGGCGTCGAGTGTCAGGTCGGCGCCGAGATTGGGCAAGGGGCGTACCAAGTCTGGAGAGAGCTCCCACGTGTCAAATGAGAGGAAAGGAGCTGTACTGACGGAGGTCGGGGAAGCGAGTTATGCACTGTCGGTGTTTCAGAAGGACAAGGTGCGCTCAGCACGGAATAAACGAGTGGATATTGGAGCTTATAGCTCGGATGAAGAGGATTTGGAGGAAGGACACGGGGAGAAGACCCCTTGGATGCGATGAACTATTTTGCGACTGGAGCACCTCATGTGACGATCGAGGAGGCGCAGAAGTACACGTTTGCTATAGTGCTCAAACACACAGAGCAGATTTTTCATCTACTGAAACGACGATTCCCTTCTCGTTCAGCAGCCTCAATTCGCCGCGACTTGCCGCAACAGGTAAATGCTTTGCAGCAAAAATGCGTACGTCGACTCATTCAAGCAGGTTTGGGGGTTATTCTGCTAGATAATGGACTGTACGATGACTATCTCATGGACCAACGCGGCGGCACGAAACGGCACGGTGCTGATACGGATGACGATGAGGAGGACGTGGGCAGGAATATTTGCATTCTGGTCGACCCGAAGAAAAACCCGGACCTCCTACTGCACGAATTTAAACGTGAGATGGATGAATTGTCGATGAAACGTGGCGATGCCCTGGGGCGATTAGCCGAGGAATCACTTGACTCGCTCAAAGAAATGTGTTTTCGCCGGCGTTGGAACTACAACTCACACACAATATCATTCAGAATGCCTTCCGCGACTACGACAAGGAAGAGTGGGTTATTGACGTGAACAAAGAGCTTACGGTGAACGACATCATTGTGGAGTGCTTTCCGCTGCACGACCGCGTGTTTAACAGACAGTTTTTCGATGAGTACCGTAAGCGTACATTCGATTTGAATATGCGGAGGGCCGCAGCAGGTAATATTGATCGTTGGGCCGTGGAGGAACTTCGTTTGCACTTCGGTGAACGCGTGGCGTTCCTGTTCGCATTCATGCACATCTACACAAAACATTTGCTGCCGCTAACTGCGTGTACCGTGGTGTATTATTTGTGCTACCGCTTCACGACTACGCCTGTATGGAGGGAATATGTGGAAGGATTGGCAGTCATTGGCATGTTCGTCGTGTGCTTTTGGGGCCCATCTTTCCTCGTGTGTTGGGCACGTGAGACCCGATTACTTGTGGAGAAGTGGAACCTAACCAAGTACAAGAACACGGTGTACGAGCGTAACGATGACAATCCCGGTTTCAAGTACATGTGGGTAAAGAATCAGCTCACACACGAGATGGAGAAGGTCCCGAAGCAGCGCAAAACCACTGGATCCAGCTCACCATGTTAGTTTTCGTACTGGTGTGCGCACTCATCCAGTGCGTGTGTCTCGTGCCATTCATCCAGTGGTACGTCTACGCCAAGAATGCACCCACATGCGATGCATGCAACGGTGACGCTGATGGAGATTCTTACGCGTGCATCTGGTTTATCACGTGCTTTAACTCGACTACGTCTGCGCTGGGTACAGATCGATGGGTGTACATCCTTATCCAAGGTATCATTCTCGGTCTGCTCATTGACATCATTTTCTTCGAGTTATTCAACTGGATGTCGGAGAAGTTTGTGCAATGGGAAAACTACGCCAAGAAGTCGGACCATGAGAACCGTCTTATCCATCGCCGCTTCGTGTTCGTCTGGAGCAATTGGTTCTTTTGGTTCCTCTTTATTTCGTTCGTGTATTTGCCATTTGGAGAAAAGATTCTGAAGCTCTTCCACCATGTCGGACTCGGTGCTCTGGCGCCGTACGACTGGGACCCGACCCTTCTAACGCTAGACACGCTATTCGTTACACCGCTTGTGGTCACACAGCTGCTCAACATGCTGCTGGAGACAATCGCTCCGTATTTGCTCCGCAAGCTTCGGGGCCGCCCCGCTATTGGCTGTCGTCAGGCTTCGCCCTTCAAGTGGTGCTGGCGAACCATCTCGAGGTGTTTTCACTTTACCAATCACCAAAGGGAATCTATGAAGCCTGGGATGGGCTCACAGACAGCAGTTACCGCAAGCGGTGCTAGCGGCCAAGGCCAGCTTGGAGTAAAAGATGACGCGCCCGTTGGCAATTTGACTGCAACTCGTTTGGCACATATGGTGCAGAAGCACACAGGTTTCTTAGTGAACGTGCTGCCAATGTCAGATGACTCAAACAAATACTCGGCATATGAGATCCTGGCGGAGGTCAAACTCCCTATCTTCGATCCTGTGCTGGATTACCTGGACGCGTGCATTCAATTTTCGTACGTGATGATGTTCACGGTGGTGTGGCCATTGTTGCCGTTCCCAGCCTTCGCCAATAACATCCTGGAGGTACGCGGCGACGCTTTTCGGCTGCTGTTTGCGAACCGACGACCGATGCCGAGGCGAGACACCTCAATTGGGGAGTGGGCCACGGTGTTGGCATATGCCAACCTCATCGGTGTGACCGTCGTTTCAGCGTTCGTAGTGGTGTATCACTACGGATACTTTCGGACAGACTGCAACTTCACCTTTAGTAGCGGGAACATGGTACCTTTCGGGACAATAGACCCGAATGATACAAGTGATCCGAGCGCATGTGTCAATGACAGCGATTCGTCACGGTGGCGGATGTTCCAGATCGTGCTGTTTGTTGTGCTGGAGCACGTTGGCTTCTGCATGCGCTATTTAGTTCTGCTGGTCGAGAAGACACCCGCTTCCATTCGAAGTTCAGGCTACCTACGACTCAAAAGATTCAGCAGCTAACAGCCACGCCGGCCGCCCCGCCGTCGCAGCTGGAGTACGTGCAACGTCTGCGCGTGCTGTTTGAAAAGTTTGATCGTGACGGTGATGGTCACCTAGCAGAGCCTGAGCTGATCCAGCTATTGGCAGCTTGGCTCTGCAAGCACCCGTCGGAGTTATTGCCGTACTCGGGACTCATCTTCCGATACATGGACAAGAATCGCTTGGGCAGGGTGCCCTTCGCCACATGCTGTCTTATGATGCAGCACGTGAATCATGACCGTTTCTTCTCGTGCCTGCTGGGGCTGTACGACCCGATGCACGGTGCAATCAACAACGAAATCCGCCGTACGTGTGACCCTATTGAGCTGCACCGCGTACTAAGTGAGGCTTCGAACGAGCTGCAGCGCCAAAGTAGTATGGCCCGAGTGTCCGACGTCACTGACGGCTCGCGTCCTCGTGACTCCACCTTCTTCTACGTCGACAATTGAGAGCAGTTTTGCTGTAAAAAATAAAACAAATTACCAATGTGCGAGGATGCCTTGCTGTTCGTTGGCACGGTTGTTTAACCGTAGCCATTTGGGATGCGTCGGTTGACAACATGACTATATCCAGTGTATATATCACTTGAGTGCAATGTACACGCCTCGATGGAGATCATACAACGTTGAAAGTGCATGGTATGGCTGTGCACACTCGCTTGTACACTCATCGAAGGTGGTCAGCAGACTCAAAATGATTTGACTTGGGTTCGTCGATCAACAGGAACATGACAAACGTGTTGAGGGTAACGCGGATAATGGGATGCATCTTCGTTTGCACTCGTGCGATTGCTGACGCCAACGGCTCAGTGACAAGATGGCGACAAGATAGCGTTACGTGGATAACGTTTGCCTTGCTGCAATGCAACACATATGGCACGTACATTATCACGATGAGGATTAGTTGCGGCAGGCGTCTTGCAAATGTAGACGATTGAAAGTGCGTTTTCGGATATGAACACCACCCACGTACGTGGGGATTCAGCAAAAAACGAGATAGATTTCCAACATTTAGCCTGCTCTACCTTACTCGTTAGAGGGGCCTCTGACGAGATCAGCTTCGACTGCGCTGTTCGTTCATGGGATGTGGGGAATATACTGTATAATGTCATCCCAAGCTCGACGCCTCGCCAATATAAATGGCAGCGGCGTCAATCTTGTCCTGGTATAAGTTTGCTACCTTCGGATGTGTGCTCCGGAGCCCTCCCCTCATGTCCTATATTTACTGACGGCTAGCCAAATACCAGTCTCCTTTACTTCCTGTGACAGTCTCATAAGCTGTGCCGCAACGGCTTCAGCAGCAGCGGCTATTTTCTGGCTTTTGTCTCGGCCCCATAAATACAAAACCAATCGCACGGATGCTCTTCATGAAGCAAAGTGCACGAGACGTTCAATATGACCCTGAGCGCTGTGTGGTCATTTCGAGATCTCCCACGCGGCCAACCAACGCTTTAGTCTCCAAAAGCCCGCTGCGTGTCGAGACTGGTTCATGAAAATGCAGTCAACCGTGGCAATGACCATGGTCCAGCCTATGCAGCGTGTCGGAGTGCCCTCGCAATCAACTCGTTGTCGATACAAGACAGGCCGGTGCCCAAATGTCCGGGCGCTGAAATCTAACGGAACACTTTTGCTGCTCTGCGAGTATCACCGCAGCCAGCAAAACCGGACAAAAAGCGCAGCGATATAAAGTGCCGCCACACCCGCGCCAAAAACGCCAAGCTCAGCGAGAGAAGCTTCACAGCGTCAAGCGTCACGCCGCGGTTCCGTTCAACAGTGGTCTGTACGTGTCACCGATAACTCTGCCGCTTCCTCGGAACACCTTACCACAAGTCGACGTGTATATGACGCCAAACGTAAGCGTCACGGACAGTCCGCCAGCCATTGATAAATACCTCGAAACAGGAAGCCCCACCGCCATCGACATTGACATTTCTACGGTAAATTGGACCCCAAACTGTTTGTCCCCAATCACCACGCCAAAAGTGTGCCCAGGAGTTCTACTAGACAGCAGCTTGCACCCGGAAGACGTGTGGCTTCTAGAGTACTTCATCTTGTGACGGATGACAGTCATAGATTCCAACGTTGTTGTAATACCTTTCAATGTAGCTCTGCTTATCATGTGTCAGAAGGCTGTTTTAACGGATCACTTTATGATCTAGTAAATCGTCCGCGGCAGAAATTGTTCCACCCCAGAGTTGTGCCAAGCAACGAAAGAATCTGTCAGACATGCATGGCTTGTGCAATCTCATCACATGAGCCTGGGGCCCTTTTCAATAGTTTTGTGTTGTTGCTTGGATAGCAAATTGCCTATATGTATTTGGACTGACGAATGAATCATCGAGTTTAAGGCCATTGTTCATTTAAGAATCTAAGTTAAACAGACGATGTATCGTGAAAATCGCATTAGCCATGTTGAAGTGAGCAACCACTTCAACCTGACCTAATACGACGTAGCAGTAGGTGCCCCTCAAAGAGGAAAGCAATGCCTTCGCCACCTTCCCAAGCTAACGACATCTAAAGACATCTGATGTCTTCAGAAGCTGCAGTATGGGCTCCATTGGTACCAGAAGCCATGGTGCAGTGGAGCGCAGCACAATCGTCTGCAGTTGATCCCACCGATTTGCGTACGAAATCTTCTTCTGCGCGGCGTGATCCACTGGAAGTCGTAGCTCGTACATCTTGCTGATCACAGGTAGCGTCAGTGTCATGTGCACGCCAGGCACCGACAAGTTCGTGGGTCTCCTCGTCCACAAGATTCACCAGTAGCACCATGCACTGACTGTTTTCATCAGTCTGCACAGCACAAAAGGCGAATTCGATGCAGTTGAATGCTTGGTACGCGTGAAAACACCTGCGCCGGGCGAAATCGAATGGTGCTGCAGCGCTGTACTGGTGTGAAAGATGCTTGATATGGCGCTTTGATTCTCTTGAGGCAGCATTCCTCCACTCGGAGCATCACCATCGCCTTTAATCACAAGTTCATACCTCATGCTCTGGCTCAGGACTATGCACATCCACCGTCGCTCCTCCTCATATTCTTGGCAAATGCACATCGCCGAGCGTAGTAAGAGGCTCGGAAATATTGCTGTGGCGTGGCTCTGCTTGTCGTACGAACCGGTTGTCGCCATTAGTAGGAAACACATGTACGAGCCTTCATCATCACCAATATCACGTCTTCTTCAGGAAGAGATGGCTTGTTGGCCTCTTCAGTTTGTTGCTTTAGCATCGATGGCCAACTGATGCGGAAGTGAACTGTGTACAGAAGCACAACAATGGTCGCCATACTGTGATGCTGGAGGTGGTGCTGGCTCTTGACGACGAAATGGGGACAGGGTTCCAATCAGACTGACGACCACCGTCTTTCTTGTGGCAATATGGATCGCCAAGCTAGTCAAGCAACTAAGAAATGGGTTCTGCCAATCACATACTTGTGATTTTCAACAGAAGCCTCTGACGCCTTTCTAGTTTGAACAATGTCGCTGGCGGTGTTGTGCCGCTCCTCTCCACTCGGCTCGACCCAACTCGACTTGCCTCGCAGAAGCCTCATTCTCGAATTCTTCCTCTAGAACTCAAGTCAAACCATCTTCAACTTTCCCGCCAAAGTTTTAAACCAAGTTTCTCCCGCCAACAAGATGTCTTCTTCGGTCACGCTACCGTCAGTCCAAGGAAGCCGCCTTGCCATCACGATCAAGAACGCCACCTTTGGCTACTGTATCAACCCGAACGGCCCGACCACTGGTCTCCTCATTCTGGTGATTATGCTGGGTCTGCTCTGTAGTCTCGATCTCGATCTCGATCTCGAGCGTCTGGCGTTGATTGGAGCCATGGCACTTGTGGCTTTGGTGCTGGCTCAACGCCTTTCGTCACCACCTGTCCAAGAGTCACAACGTTCATGGACGTGGGCTCCCATCGGCATCATCAAGTCATACCTCCGTTGGGCGCGTCTCCTGATTAGCCCCAACGCTGATTGCCCGCCTACGCAGGAATCAAACGATATCAGCTCCTTCGGTGTCACGCTGCAGTCTTCTGCTACGGCCCCGACGGCGACGACGGTCCCTACGACAGTGACCATGACGCCACACAGCCCACGAGAACTCGCCATCGTGGTCTATGACCCCACCAAGGCCTCCATCAACACCAACTGGCAGACTGGGAGCATGGCTGTATCCACGGTCGCCGACATTACCCCAGCCTTCGCCACCACGCTGCAGTCTCTTTCTGTTGACGAATACGTCGAGACGGCCGACATAGCAACTGCACCAGTCCGTGATGTCCACGAGGAACGGTACGAGGCAGATTCGCAACCCTCCTTTAAAAACATGGAAAGTGTCCCGGAAAATGACGACAACGTCGCGTACCTGCCCACACAACTGGAGCGCAAGCAGCAGGAGATAAAGGTCATGCAAGAACAGCTTGAAAAGTACAAGCAGTCGAACCACGAGCTGGAGCAGGAACTCTCCCGTGTCGAGAAGTGCAACGACAACCTCGTCAAGAAGAACCAGAGCTTTGAACGGAACCCGAAACTCGTATGTGCTGAAGTGGGGCCCGCTTGGGACCTGGCGCACCTGTTCAAGGACGAACTCGCTGCCACACGATCCAAGCTAGAAGAGCATAGGCAGTCGAGCAACAAGCGGGAACGGGAGCTAGACATGGAGCTCACTTGTGCGAAGAACCACAACGAACAGCTCGTCAACAAGAACCAGGTCTGTGAACAGGACTTGAAGTACGTCCGAGGTGAACTCAAGAATGCGCGAGACCAAGCGCATCAGTTCGAGGATAAGCACTACGCCACGCAAGCCGAGCTTCAAGAATACAGGCAGTTAAGCCACGAGCGGGAGCAGGAGCTGGAACAGGAGCTCGCTCGTGCAGAGAACCACAACGGCCAGCTCGCCAACAAGAGCCAGCGCTTTGAACGGGGCCTGCAGCTTATCCGCAGAGAAGTAAAGGCAGCTCGGGAGCTGGCGTATCTCTCCCATGACCATCTCCATACGGAGGACTTTAAATCGGAGCCCCATGTGCTCAAGCAGAACCGCTTGCACATCAAGCCCGTCGAACCGCGTGTTTACAAACGCAGCTCGAAGTGGCAGGAGCAAGACGCAGCGGGGAAGGCCCGTCGCCAAGCACTCGAGTGTAAGGCTTCAAAGGCTACCATGACCGCTACAAGTATCAAGACTGCTACGAGGGTTAAGTCCGTGAAGTCTACCGCTCCAATTCGACCAGCCGTCGCATCGCGCCTCACTGACTATCTCAGAGACCCGAGGTATCTGGCGCACCGAGCCAACTGCAAATTGCACCGGGGCCAAGATGAGACTCGCCGTCGCTGAGGCCCACACGACAGGACGGTCATGCACTGTTTGACAATGAACCTGCCTGGATGTTGACGTCCCAAGCTGAACCAAGTCCTCCGACAATCAATCCACCAACTGATTGCGACACCGCACGAGATCATCCGTCGCCCGCCACTTCATGTTGAATGCCTGCATTCTGTCTATGTGCATCTTG
The DNA here is from genome assembly GCA_008080845.1 of Phytophthora kernoviae. Lineage (NCBI taxonomy): Eukaryota > Oomycota > Peronosporomycetes > Peronosporales > Peronosporaceae > Phytophthora > Phytophthora kernoviae. The sequence continues at coordinate 228,533 of VKKV01000312.1, read as the reverse complement.
TGTATCTGCATGCTACATCCCTCTGTATCGTTCACGTATTTCATGTTGTGTATCTTCACTCTTGCATCTGCATCTCTCCATGCTGTGGCGGCACGGACCTCTAAGTAAACTCAATCAATCAATCAAATATACGCTTTAGTTTGGCACCAGCAACGTCATGATGTCGTTGTGCGTAGTAACTGTGCGAAGTACTTGACATGTCGTAGTCACACACCCATACACACACTAATGCCGGTTGTTGATGGGTTCAAGCGGTTCTTGGGTCTGTAGCTGTTATCTCCGTAGATCACTGACCACATGAGTTGCCTCGGACAACAGAGCAGTAAATCGTCCTTGTCGATCAACTGCCAGCCGAAAGACACGTGTCTACATGACAATCTCACGATGCCTGACGTCCATCAAGGCAGCTCTTCCACAAATGAATCACTTAGTCTTTCCCACTGCACGTTGAAATGCTTGTCACTTGACCCTCCATCCTTTCACTCTTCATTCTGCATAGAAAGTCTTGCTAGTAGCGTCAAACAGGAATTGGTGCACCAAGGAGGACGTCACTGGCTTCCTCCTCTCATCTCCTCGAGGTCTCTGCGTCTCCAGCACCTCACAATCGACTCGTGGCTCTGCATTGTGGGTTTGAAATGTCTTCACTGACGCATTGCACGCATGTTCTGTCGTTGATCTTCAGTCTTGAGCTAATGGGGCCGTCAACTATCGTTAACGGATGGGGATACTATGGAGAGCTCCCGGTCGTGGTATGGTCAGTATTGAGAATTCCCTCAGTGGCCATTGCTATTATTTTGCAGTTTAAATTGACGAATGAATGATCAAGTCTACTGTAATTTTTCAGTTAAGAATTTAAGACGATTATCGTGAAATTTTGAGAACTTTCACTTCGACCAGACCTATAGGATACGATAGTGTACATGTCGACACAGGTACCCACGAACTTGTCGGTGCCTGGCGTGCACATGACACTGACGCTACCTGTGATCAGCAAGATGTACGAGCTACGACTTCCAGTGGATCACGCCGCGCAGAAGAAGATTTCGTACGCAAATCGGTGGGATCAACTGCAGACGATTGTGCTGCGCTCCACTGCACCATGGCTTCTGGTACCAATGGAGCCCATACTGCAGCTTCTGAAGACATCAGATGTCTTTAGATGTCGTTAGCTTGGGAAGGTGGCGAAGGCATTGCTTTCCTCTTTGAGGGGCACCTACTGCTACGTCGTATTAGGTCAGGTTGAAGTGGTTGCTCACTTCAACATGGCTAATACCCTTATCAATAGTTTCGTGTTGTAGCTTAGATAGCAAATTGCTTATCTTATATGCATTTGGACTGACGAATGTATCATCGAGTTTAAGGCCATTGTTCATTTAAGAATCTAAGTTAAACAGACGATGTATCGTGAAAATCGCATTAGCCATGTTGAAGTGAGCAACCACTTCAGCTCAACTCGACCCAACTCGACTTGCCTCGCAGAAGCCTCATTCTCGAATTCTTCCTCTAGAACTCAAGTCAAACCATCTTCAACTTTCCCGCCAAAGTTTTAAACCAAGTTTCTCCCGCCAACAAGATGTCTTCTTCGGTCACGCTACCGTCAGTCCAAGGAAGCCGCCTTGCCATCACGATCAAGAACGCCACCTTTGGCTACTGTATCAACCCGAACGGCCCGACCACTGGTCTCCTCATTCTGGTGATTATGCTGGGTCTGCTCTGTAGTCTCGATCTCGATCTCGATCTCGATCTCGAGCGTCTGGCGTTGATTGGAGCCATGGCACTTGTGGCTTTGGTGCTGGCTCAACGCCTTTCGTCACCACCTGTCCAAGAGTCACAACGTTCATGGACGTGGGCTCCCATCGGCATCATCAAGTCATACCTCCGTTGGGCGCGTCTCCTGATTAGCCCCAACGCTGATTGCCCGCCTACGCAGGAATCAAACGATATCAGCTCCTTCGGTGTCACGCTGCAGTCTTCTGCTACGGCCCCGACGGCGACGACGGTCCCTACGACAGTGACCATGACGCCACACAGCCCACGAGAACTCGCCATCGTGGTCTATGACCCCACCAAGGCCTCCATCAACACCAACTGGCAGACTGGGAGCATGGCTGTATCCACGGTCGCCGACATTACCCCAGCCTTCGCCGCCACGCGGCTTCTGGTGCCAAAGGAATCTGTGCTACAACTCCCCAGAAATGATCAAACTTTCCTAGGGTTGCGTAACGCAACTTGCGTTCACCGCTCGGCCGCAGCTTCTAAGGACATCCATCTATTCATCAATAACAAGCATCTTGCTTTTCCAGGTCCGGTACGAATAAATGTATGTAGTGCATTCATATCAAATCCACATCAGGCGTCACAGAGTTCTTAAACTTCCGGTTTTATTCTTCCGTGTGCATAATGGCTTTCAAACAATATTTCAAACGCGATAGCATGATGCGTCAACCCATCGCTGTACTCACTCCACAGAGCTTAGGTCTTTCAGAAGCACCAACTCGCGTACAGCACTCAAGCTTTTGCTCCACATATCGTGCTGCTCTACTGCAAAATCTTTGCCACTGCTAACTGCACCAACTAGAATAATGAACGTCTGGAAGACAGCATTGGCCTTATCCGATACAGAATCTCGGAATGCCTTCAATATCATGGCACCATAGGATAGAGTGTCACGAGGAAAACTAGCGGAAGCCCTGTAGTTTGTTGAAAGAAAAGCTGCAGCACCAACGCGGCGATTGAAGCGTATTGTTGGTTATTTTCGATCGCCAACGTCGTCTTCTCTTCCAGTTCGGCAAGTACCACCTGACGGTAGCCAAAGATGACTTGGCGCTCCTTCTTCCGGTCCAGTTTTCTAAGCGGCATGTTTAACGCATCTGCCAGCACTGGCACATGCGCCGTAAAATCGCTCAGTGACCGACGACCTGCAGTGGCCAAAGTCCAAAGCCGCACCAGGGCGCTTGCAGTAGATGCCGGAAGACCGGCCTCTAAAACCTTCTTGTTGTCAACACTTAAGGCTGTCAATGGTCCTGCAACATCAGTTATACTCTTTTCCTCATCATTTTCACTCGGTGACAAGCGTGGTACACCCTCCATATCAAGACTGTTGCTTTCAGCCACAAAGATTGTGACCAGTGCTGCCAACTCCACTGCAGCTGATTCTAGCAAGTGCGTCTCGACAACTGCAAGCTGCTCCATACCAGCGGCATCCTTAGCATCCACGTGCATCGCCAGTTTGTTAAAACCTTTCTCCAAAATGAGTAACTTCGTAAACTCCTCGTCAAAACGATCTTCGAATGCCTTGCGCAGTTCCCGAAGTGACGCCGCATCACCGCGTAAAATACTTGACAATGCCTTGGTAAGCGTGGTAGAGTACATGTCTTCAATCATGGGCTCCAGGTGCGTTACCAAACCGCTAATAAATTCCTCGTCACCTTCAAGGTCCTCGATAGCAGGGAACCACTGTGCCAACAGCGCGACTGTATCATGACGTGATGGTACGATAGAGACCTCTTTGGCCGCTGGGCTGCTGTTGTCATCCCCGCCAATATCGCCACCACGCTTTGATGATCTTCTTCCTTTCTTGCTTTTCCCGGCCTTCCCAGATTTTGGTTCGATCTCCTCTGCATCCTGCTTGCGTCCACCTTTGCCACGTTTTCCTTTCTTACCACGCTTTCCACCATAGTCATCTTCATCGGCCTCATCATCATCCGCAGCCTCTTGTCTGTGTTCCTTTACGTTAGTACCTTGGACATGGATACCACTGCTTTTCTGATGCGCTGCCGCACAAGAAGCTTTGACAGTAGCATCTTTCTTGAACTTTTCCATGCAAGAAGCAAAGAAAGCTGAGCTCACAGCGTAACTGTCAGCGATTTGGTAGCCCTTGGTAACTTGCCCTGCCTTCTCTAATGCTGGTGACATGGCCAGCAATAGTCCCACATCTCCAGCCGGAAGAGCACTGGGAGCACCAAGCGCACATCCACAAAGTTCCCATCATTCACCGCTGCCTCCACAGCTCCCTCAAGCTGCAATTGCAACGAGTGACTCACCACACTCTCTTGTAATGGTACCGCATCCGGGAACCGATTCTTCAAAAACTCGTAAGGCCTGGCAACTTGTAGCTCCTTTGCTCTAGCATGTTCCAAATACCCATTCTGCTGAAAGAACGAGTACATACTTTCCCTTTGTGCTGCCATAAACACATAAGGCACATACTCCCGTCCGCGCATCGTGCCCATGAGCACTTTACTCTGCATCAACTCATTCAACGCCTCAGTAGCTACTTTCTCATCAAACTCAAAGGAGCGTAGTACATCAGGCACAAACACTGGACGTGTGACAGCTGCAAAGACTCCTCTCACTCGTGCCTTCTGAGCTTGTACGTACGAATCCGTATACAGCACGTTCTCCCTCTCTGGCATGGAGAATGGAGCCTAAACGAGTGCGCACTACCTCTCGCATATAGTCCACAGCAAAGCCGAACTGCTGAGCCAAGTCACCAATCGACGTCGTCCCGCTCTCTTGCAGTAGAACGTCCGTGTCTTCCATGACCCCGTCCAGGTACCAGTTGGTCAGCAGCTCTTCTCCGTTGTTTACGACGTGGTACGTATCGCGTTGGCCTCTGCTGGAGCGACAAAGGGCTGTAGCCTGCTTCTCCACGTATGTGCGGTCCACATCAATAAGTTTCTCGAGTTCTGTGAGGCTCAGACGTCCACCATGAAGCGCCACATAGTCTGCAATCTCCCGTTGGAGCTGCAGAGGTGTCAGGAACTGCTTCCCTGTGCGTGTATGGATGACTTGGAGCTTGCCTAGTTGCTGTAGCTTGAGCAGGAGGTCGATAACGTTGTGGTCCGAGAGCTTGAGCGCCGCCTCCTGCTGCTGCACCGCCGCCAATTGTTGCTGCAACAGAGCAATCTCATCCATCTTGACGTCGGATTTCCAAGTGGGGGAGATTAAGAATGACAATGCGGTTGTCACTCTAACGAGGGAAACTTAGGTCACTCAAGTGAAACACTGTGATTGAGTATGGAAGTGCGGCTAGAGATCGCAGAGGAAGGGCTCAAGGTGTTCGTGGCGGCGCTGCAATGCTTAGCTCAAGTTGGCAAGGAGATCTCCATGGAGTGCGACCCCATCACTCGTCGTCTGACGCTTCGTGCGTTAAATGACGCTCATTCTGCTTCAGGCCAAGTGGTGCTAGACCAGACCTTCTTCTCCGAGCCTTCCAGCAACCACGTGAGTCTTTCAGGGGTACAAGTGACGTCAAATCAACAGCTTCGGACGCGTTTCGATGGTCGTACACCCTTTGTTAAGTGCAAAGTGTTCGCCAAGTCGTGCTGCAACGTCTTCCGTACTCTCAAGCACGTTCAAGGCGTGCAGTTGGCGTTATTAGTGGACCAAGAAGCTCTGCACAAAGCTGATGCTAGTCAAGACTCACAGTCACAGAGTGGAGAAGCTGACGAGGTGGATCTGGACTGCATGGAGCTGCGATGGAGACTGAGGTGCGACTTTGACATCACCAAGACGCACCACATGAAGGTGCAGACGTGCCAGATCATGCGCGCCGTGTTTGATAAGGACTCGTGTCCTAATCGTTGGAGGACACGACAGCATCATTTAAGCTCATTGCTGGCTCATATTCATCACAGCAGTGAAGTATCTGTTACCTGTTCGGCCACACATGTCAAGTTCGAGAGCTATTTCTCCAATATTTCAGGTAGCAAAGCGCAGTTGCAGACAGAGACGGCGGTGGAAAGCGCCGAATTCAATGAGTACATTTTGCAGCCTGCTACGGACAGTATTGACTCATCAGCACAGCTGATCTTCTGCATCAAGGAGATTCGGGTAAGAAATTCTGTAGTGGAGATTGGAGCTGCAGACAGATGGTTGACATGTGCTTACGATTCTTTACAGGCATTGCTGGCGTTTTGCAAGGCAAGCGACGTGCTTGAGGTGGCCTTCTACTTCAGCAATGGTGGCAGGTGAGCAGAGAGTTGATATTTCTCCTTGTGAAGCATAGACTAACCACCAACTATTGTGCTCTATCTAGTCCGGTCTTGCTAGCTGCAGAGTCAACGTCCATGGCCAAGTTTTTCATTGAGATGACGCTGTCTACAGTCACAACGTTCCTCCCTTCATCTCAAGCTCGCAGGTTGGCATCTATCTGTGTGCATGCATACATACATACATACCCTGTACTTACCCCACTATTATCACTGTTGTTATTGTTCAGCGAGGAAGAAGCCAGCCTTATCGGAGCAATCAACGGTGGCAGTGTCACCGCCAGCCAGTCTCAGTCTCAATCTCAATCATCGCAAGAAAACGTGCGGTATCTAACGCACAGCAAGCGTCCACGTATAGACTGATACCGGTACACCAACAGCATGCAAGAGTGTTGAATCAACACATTGGGAGACGATCAGAAACACGCAAGAACTGAGTTAATTTACCAAATGGGGAGTCTATCGCCCCTCGTCCGTCCGTCTTCTACCTACTCTTGGTCCTGGACGAACCAGCTCTCTCCTCCCAGCTCCGTCTTGCCTTCCACGACGCTCTCGAAGGTCGGGGACTTGTCCACGATCTCCCATTCGTCACCTTTCGGACTACTGCCGGCCTTCTTGTCCTGCTTTTTCTGCTTCTGAAGAGCACGACGTTGCAGCACGACACTCTTGCGCTTGGGAGATGGGCGCTTGTACGGCACGAACATGGTGTCGGCCACATCGTTCTCATCTTCCTCTTCGTCCTCACTGTCCACTCCATCGCTCTCACTGTCGGAGAACTCGTCGCTACGTGCGAGTTCCCGCATCTTCTCGAGATCGAAGTGCCGCTGACGCAGAGGCGACGCCAGAGTGCGGAAGGCTGGCGATAGGCGTCGGTTCATTCCGCTGTTCATGCCTCCGAAGGCGTTTTCTGATCCGTGCATCGAGACAGCAGCCATGTTTGTTTTCTTGTTCTTATACGGTGGTCTCTATTAGCTTTGACTTGAGCTCTACGAAGAAAATTGAAGAATGAAGAAGACCAAGCGACGGCTGGAGAAGGGCGCGACTCTGTAAGATATGCATCGAATTCACTTGGATTGAGTATGGAACCCCTTACCACGGTGAGACCGCCATTTGGATGGGAAGGTTTGGCCCTTGTGGCATGTTTGCGTGTGCAGCCGATACAGTCACATTGGCGCCTGTCATCCAGGCTTGGCAATGCACAGTTTAAAGGATCAGCCATGCAGAAGCAAGTGATGATGGTCAGCAAACAGCTTTCTAGAAGGCAGGAACTCTCCATCACACACTGCACCGACCTACTACCATCGTTTGATTGCAAGCTACATGAAGGATTCAACGCCACGTTGAGGGTTTCCAACTGGCAGAGACATGCGCAGAAGGCTGGTTGGCGTTGATTAAGGCTGAGGGAGGCATTAAATCGGTTAACTTCCACATTTTAATGCCAGCCGCTACTCTGCAGCATGTGCTGGGCGAGTTGAACGTTCAAGTTCAAAAACGTGGCAGCCTAAAGCCTTGCCGCAAACAGCTTGCACGAACGTTGACATCAGACGACTGTGGTTCCGCTCAACCTCGTGGAACTGTGCGAGCACTTGTTTACCCCTTAAATGAGTGGCCACGAAAGCGTGGAGGATATTTTTGTGGCCTTTAGATGGAGAAATCGCTTCGTGTACTACGCGACTGGTGGACTGCAAAGTGAGACGGGAGGACGCCTTGGGATACAGCCAGCCGACGATTCGATACATGGCTACACTAGCCATCTCGTCTTCATTGTATCCGATGTGGTAATTAATGGTAGCATCTGATGGCGTTGCTGTGGGTAACCTGCTGTCAACTTTCGGGCAATATTCCCTCAAACCCCGCATTTTTGTTGTCTCGCTTGTACTGCAGCATGGCCCGGAAGTTCTTTGGTATATCGTCTGGGTTGTGGATCCGTCGTACGTCAGCTGCAGGATCCAGGCGATTGCGTACGGATGAACGCTTGGGCAATAAGCCACCCATAACTCGTTTCTCACGGTGTCGAATGAGTGGCAGGGTGCGAGCACCCATTCCAACACTGCTGGCGAGTGCTACTGTCTCGGGTGTGCTGCCTCTCGAAGACATTGGGTTGGCGGTCGAACTGGCCAGCAACTCATTGAGAGCCTGATCAGCCACAGTCAGACTCTGCATGTTTGCCTGCAACTGGGGGATTGCCACCTGAGAGGTGCCGGGATTCGATGAGAGTGAAGCTGAAAGCGCAGGTGTGCGTCGACGTGGAGCTGAGGACGCAGTGTCCGTCTGTAGCCGCTCGTTCCTGGAGGCCTCGACAAGTTTGTGGCGAACCGTGGAGATTGACTCATTCAGTGGCTGGAAAGCGCGCTCCTTTGCGTCCAAGTCGATTAGTGAGTACACCTTCTTGTCAGGTTTGGTCTGTTTCAGCAGGAAAAGATAAACCGGGTCAGTGTTGCATTGGAAATTGAGACTATGCCGTGGACGTACCTGATCGATAGGTCTCATAGCGATGGCTGCTACGCGGAAAGGTGTCTCGCCATCCCTGAAAATATGAAGACGAACTCATTAGTTTTGGACACAACGAATCGAATGATCTCGGTGAAAGCTTACAGGAATACTCGACCGACAAATTGCGACAGCAACGAGTGCTTGCTCCAGCCAGCCTTGCGAACGAACTCACTCATGTCCAGCACCTTGAGTGCGCTGAGCGGGTTGGTCGCGGTGCTGTCCCAGCACAAGATCTACAGGCAGATAAACAAACAGTGAGTATCGAAACGATGCCGCGACCCTCCTGAGATATTATGTGGGCGCAATACCTCGCCACGCGTGACTTTGACTATAGTGATGAGATCTGTGAGTTCACCGTTGGCAATTGCGATTTTCCGCTTGAGATACGGTAGCGAAGCGAGTGTGCGCGCCTCGCAGTTATTGCTGGTAGACCCAAAAGGACTGCTTCGTCGGCTAAGGAAGGCTACTGTTGAAAGCGCCAAGCTCTTTCGTCCTACACGTCCTTGAACTTCTTCTGACACACCATCATCTTCGGGATCATCCTGTTTCTTGGACGCGTTTTGAGTTGCAGTTCGTGAGCGGTGGCCTGACACGCACACCCACACTTCACCGGGCTTCGGCATGGTGTCTTCCAACAACAAGTTATCATGTGGCTCAGAGGGTGAGCCATTTAGCGCCCCGATAGTGCAGTTCTTAATGAAGTGTGACGTCGGCGGATAGAGTGCCTCTGCCAGTGTTTCTTCGTCTCCCTCCTCTTCGAACTCCTCGCGGATCGTTGATGTGACGCAAGATCGACGGCGTCGGGGCTGCCACCCCATTCACAGCACGATATCGAAGACGCATAGGTCGCAGGCCGTCCGAGCTGCCATGAGCGGTGACGACCTCCAAAACTGCCAACGTGCACCCCGTCGAGCGTCCAGAGACTGACGTCACCATCAGCGCACGAGAAGACGAGAAAGAGCTCTGACACGCGCGTCAGATTCTCCACAAAATCGGCGCACAATACTCGTCGACTCTGTCCTGAAAGTGAATGAGTTGCGCCTGTTTGACCGTACATACCAGTTCCGCCAAGTCGCCAGGTACAAATCAATGCGAGCTCTACGCCCTCATGGTCTCGTGCTACACGAAATTCCCACACCTTAACGTTGCCAGAGCAGTCTCCAGTCACAAGATATGTGTTTGCCTTATCGCAAACCAGCACCGTGATTGTTTCAGGGTTCGTTCTTGTTTTTGAGGCGTCTGAAGCCACAGATACGTAGAGAGGAATTTCGGCTTGCGTAGCCATCGATCGATCGAAACACAAAAGCACACCACGCTCACCTGCTGCTAGCAAAGCTCCAATTTCTCGGCGTAGTAGAGCGATTCGATCGACCCCGAGCTCTGATGCAAAGGTGCCACGAGTTCTCCCGGAATTGAGTGACCACAGCAGCACTTGACCATCCAGCCCAGCTGTGGCCACGTAAGCTGGAGGCAGATAAGCCAACGCCAATACATCCATCGTGTGGTGCTGCCGCCTCCGGTGGCGTCTACGATGCCTTTCGTGGCCGAGTTCCTCGAAGTCATTGCCATCATCTTCTTCGTCGCTATCAGGCGGCAGAATGTGGACTGGTAATGCCTCGGATTCATCGTTCTTGTCAGCCCACACGAAAAGCTGCCGGTCCCATCCGACAGAGCACACAAAGCGCTGGCAGATAAAATCCCCATTCCCACACGCAGATTCCGTTCAATGTCCATAATACCCGTGACTTCGTGTTGACGATACTTGGAAGTGTCAGACCCTCGTGAGGTTTTTGGGGTGAATGAACTTGCATTCGAGGTCTTGGACTTGGGCCTCTTGGATGATGCGATGATTGTCCAGACTCTCCAGGCTGCAACCGTGGGTCTGATGCATCGGAGGAACTGGTTCTGTGAATTCTTGACCATGTTGAAGACGCATACGTGTCGGTGATGGAAGATCACTCTGAGCTATTGTGGCAGGATTCCCCGCCGACCTTCGTGATCCATTCCAAATGATGCAGGTAGCAGCATGATGTCACGCACCTTGCGTTTTCGGGGAGCTGTCACCGCCTTAGCAGCGTTGCTAGTACCAGAAGTGGCAGATGGATCGTCAGGCAGTGCTGCATTACTGGCCGCTGTGGCAGCCGTCGCGGAGTCGTCGTGGACAAAAGCGAGCTTACAATCTGAGGTTCTTTCTTGTAAAATTGCTTCACAAGCGCACCGTTGCTGAAATTCCACATCTTCAGCTGCTCGCCGTCATGAGAGCCTGTAAGCAGTCTTCGGCCTGCATGATCGAAGGATAAGCAGGTCACAGGACTGGAATTATGTGGGTGGGTGAAACTCGAGATTTCGTCTCCTGTCTCGGCACTCCAAGTCTTGATGGCAGATTCAGCATCCATTCCTGCTGTTACTACCTGATGGAACACGCTGTTGTAGCATGCCAACCGGTTAGGACGCTCGAGCGGAGCCCATTTTCTAGTAGCAGCTATGGAGCCGGCAGGACTCTCGTCCATGTCGTCGGCCTGCGAACCAGTCCCGCTCGGAGATTTTACTGCCCAGCGAGTGAGCTGTGTCGTTGCTGTCATGAGGCACGGCTGCTTTCCGTCAAAAAGCAGTGATGATACTCGATTCTCAGCGCTTAAGTTTGCCCCCGCACCACCTGACATGTACATTGATGCAGCAGCCCCAGATCCAGTTGAATGACCCGAAGTTCCAGCGCCGCTACCTGTGGTTGCACCTCGATGCCGATCTACTACGAAAGTTTGAAGACAACGATGGTTTCGAACATCCCAGACCTTGACAGTGTTATCGGCAGCTGCCGAAACAATCTGGAAGTTGTCGTCGTCACTCACGAGATGCAGTACCGAGCTGGTGTGGCCCTTGAGTGTGGCTACAGCTCGTTGCGAGCTGTACGGATTCCAGATGTGGATGTCACGCTCCATCCCACAGCTTGCTATCAATCTCGTGCTGCAACACCATGCTAAATCAAAGACTCCCTTTCGATGACGAGTGTACTCGAATTTGACCACTAGTCTGTCAACGTCCAGAATCGACACGGTGGCATCCAACGACGTCGCCACCACAGCTCATATCGTGCACCCACTTGACGCGGGTTATCCAGTCTGTATGCTTCTGGAACTTGACGCGGGACGAAAATCCCTGGGCCTCCAGTGCTGCACTTCCTGTAGGATTATGACCACTGCCGCTACCAACCACACTGGGGCTACTAGTTGAGGTAGCTGCTGTTGATTGGTTTGCCGTTCCTGTTCCTCCGCAGCCTAATGCTGCCGTCGGCGATGCCGAAGAAACCCCCGAAGATCCAGACGAGTTGGTACTGCTGGTGTTTGGTCCGTTGGTGACGGAACTGCTGTTAGTGTTGGTACTGCTTGAGTTGGTCGCTGTAGGTCCTGATGGTGGTGAGCGACCATCACAAGCTAACCATTGATTCGAACACGTAAGCACCGATATCCCGCCTGTGTCATCTCCGACAACAATTGCTTCCCGGTCATCGGATGGTTTCTCGACATATGCGAGGCAAAGTGGGATGCATTGCCGGCGCGAGTAGTCCACGAGGTCGCCGATTAACTGCCCTGAGTTCAGGTCATAAAAGCTCAGGGTGCGGTTCATCGAGGACACAGCCAGACGATTCGAGCGCTTCATCACGCAGCAGTCTGTTAGCCAGTCACGACCTGAAGCCAACACCTGCTGCGGTGCTAACGAGTTTGCACTCCATGTGCGAACGCTACCATCTTTGCTGGTCGTTAGGTAGACGCTGGGTCGTTCTAGGCGGACAACACGAGTGATCACGTCTTTGTGGTGTGGCAATAATCCGAGACCGAGTGACCCACCGCTGCCTCCAGTTACATTGCCCATGATGTCGGTGGGAGCGCACGACCCGGAGATACTAGCGCCATTGTAGGTGTCGCCTAAGAATTTTTCCGGGAACGCAATATCATAACATGAATTGCCGTCATCCCCCGTGTATTCATCGTTGGCACTGCCACTGAGAAACATGTACTAACCACAAACATAAGCATGACTTCTTCGTGAATCACAGCAACTACAAGACCAAAGCACGTACATTGGTGAGTTCATCCCAATCCACGGTGCCATCGGAGTTAGCGTCGATCTTCTGAAATCTGTCAATGCACTACTATTAGAACGGGGATCAATGAGGACATGTGAATGGTGGCCAGGCGTACAGTTCTGTGAGCTGCGCCTCACTGAGTGAAGCGTCCACAATTTCGCGGAAGAGGCTCACGAATTCCTTCTCGGTCAGATCACCGTCCGCAAACTTCTCCTTGAGCGACTGGAGCTGCTCAACACCGATTTCATCGCGTGAGAAGACAGTCGCGGAGCGCTTTTTGGCCCGAGGTAGCGCCATATCGTCGTCGAGACCCTACACCAAAACGCGTCTGCCGACTTGCTTGGATTCAACAGCCGAAAATACGAAGGACTTGAAACTGCAGGACGATCGATGTTGACAAAATGTCAGCTCGACAAGTCTCTCGGCGCTTGACGTTGACGTAGAGAGTGTAAATCGTGTGCATTATCGTTAACTCTAATTGGTATCAATACACCATGGGGCTGACCGTCTCCTCTACTCACTTGATCACCCAATTCAAAATTGCTGTCGATGTTGGCGTCGACTACTTCTAGCACCCTTCTTCGATCGAACCTTCACGGACGGCACGATGCTCGGCGGTCCGTTGAACGACACGTGCAGCCGTGCTGGCTAGACTGTTCATGGCCGCGTATTGTGAACGTGTGAGATCGCGGGCTTGTGCGTCAGCGCAGCACACAGAGCCGATCACTGTTTTACCGTCCGGTCCGAGCAATGGGAAACCACAGTAGAAATTGACACCCATCTTACGGACGGTTGACATGGCACTGAAGCGCACGTCGGCTTGAACGTGGCGAGACACGAGCGGATGTGGGTCAAGGATAGTTTGAGCGCAGAAACCCTGGTCTCTTGGATAGGATTGACCGCCAGAAATTGCCGGGTGCGTGGATGCCAACACGTGTAACTTAGTCTTGGCAACGATTGTGATCATGCTCACGGCGCAGCTAAGCTCCCTTGCAGCCAGTGAGCAAATGATACCCAACTCGGGTACGTCACCAAGATCGTCTAGCTGCTGCTCGCGAATCAGTTGCAGTCGTTGCGCTTCGTTAGAAGGAATGGGCGGCGCAATGGCTGCTAGTGGATCGTCGGGGATATCGATAGCATAATGTCTTGAGTCATTGTTGGCTAGGGGTAGTCGTCTTCCCAGCCCGGTGTCTTGCCCCATAAACGCTTGAGACGTTCCGCGTTGTCTACAGATCCATCTTCATCTTCCTCATCCTCGTCATCCTCGTCCGATTCATTTCTCTCGCCGAGTAAAGGCAAATTAGTGTTTCAAGTACACCTGCCGACTTGCTGCGGATCCTGGCCGAACTCGCTCGTCTTCTAGCGCGTTCATCATCAACAAGGTCTTTCATGACGCTGAGCACGCTAGCCTTTCGTTTTCGCTCAGCAGGACCGCCAACACTAGCGTTGGCTAGGGTATCCAGAAGCAAATCGTTAAGTGATGCTGGTCTAGCTTTCAGAGTGGGTCGGCTAGGTCTGGTTGGAAAACCTCGTAGGCTGCCGCCTGAGGTCGAATTTGAGCGGGACGATGGCGTGTTTGAGTCGGATATGACACGTGCTGGACGTAAATCCTCCTCGGTCACGGCTGTGAAGCGAGCTTGGTCCACACGGACAAGACAGCGTTCGCATACTCTCACTTGCTCAATTTGAGGCCTAGCATCACCTCGTGCACGGTGTTCACGCTCTTGGGCATGAGCACACTTCTCGCAAACGAGGTATCCGCACAAACAGCAGAGTCTCTTCCTTGAGCGTTTAAAGAATTTCGAGAATGACCGTCGGCAGCATGCACAGCGGGGAGTCTGAGCGACTGTCTCCAGCGGGAGGCGTGTGCTATTAACGATCACTTGCATTCCAAGTCGACGGCGCCGCACCACCAGTAAAAATCGATGGCAGCTCGCGGCAAGTCGTAGCAGCCAAAGGCGAGCTAATCGTCGCTCGTGACTGGCACGTTTGAAAGCGTCGGCAGTATCTGGCGGCAAGTACTCGCCATGAAACACGACGCGAGTGGCACGGCCGCTCGAGTCTTCCTCGAAAGAATAGCTAATGGCAACGTTCGGGATTTGTTGTTGGGGCCGCGGTGGCTTCGCGAGGGGTTGGTCACTACAACGTTTGCGCGGGAGATGGATACGAGTGTCCTCGTGAAGGCTGGCGGTCGATTAATATTTACGGCGCTTGAAGTTGACGAAGCTGTTCTTCTCGCTGCTTGTTGCGACTCCTTTGTCCAATCTCGTGGCTGTAACAATTCCAGGAAGCACCATGCTTCATTTTTCGAGAATAAGTTGCTACTTTCAAATGTCGCGGTCTTGACTGATAGCTCTGTTGTGTCAGATGCTCTGGTCGGATTGGCGTCACCTTGCTGGATCTTGATGGTACGCAGCAGGTCTCCCTCGACAAATTCTCGACGGTACACGCTACGCATAACATCGCGGAAAATGTCCGTAGAATGCACTCGAAATACGAGACGTAGCTCCTGTGCAGAACATGGCAAAATCCCTCTGCCAGCACTGCGAAACCCTTTGGCCCCCACCGTGTGCGATGTCGGTGGTCTGCAATTGTATTGCGTGTGAAAAGCTTCATGGTGTCGCTCGAGTAACTCTTGGACATTTTCTTACGCTTCCAGACACTTTGTGGGAGACGCTAAGGCTTGCAGCTGCGAGTTCCATCTCGAGCTCCATCCAATTCACACTAGACGCTGCAGCAGCACCCAACTCATGCAATCGCTTATTGCTCAACCGCACCGACTCCACCATTGCAGCAGTCAATGGTCGATGTTGCAATGAGCTTGAGTGTTCCACAAAATCATCCACCACCGGTTCGTCGCTGCGTTGGCTCTTGAACTCGTAGGTTGCACTGCTCTCCCCACTCTCTAGGCTGCCGTAGCTGAAACTAGCATTGGCAGAGCTTGAGCTCCCTCCGAAAACTGCCATGGAAGTCGACAAGTCCTCGCGAGGTTTATACTCCCATGGATCCCGTTGCTTCCAGGTCGCCGGCATCTCGAATCCAACGCTTTCTGTACCGAGTGTTTTCGTGCGACTTGGAAGATGATGATTCCAACATTCCCGACTTCTACAGGAGGCCCGAAGAGAACAGGAGCGGGCGCAAGATTTGACAGCCACGTTTCGAGCTCCGAATGTACACGCGATGGGCAAGAAAGCGCCTGTAGCGAAAGGTACAGCAACCAGGCACACTTGAGTCAGATGGACTGGAAGATAAGCTATCGGGATGGGGGTCAGCTCCGTTTGACCCAGATTCGGGGCAATTTCGACACCACCTTGCTGGTCGCACATCGATTTCGAGGTGTCTGTCGATGTACGAACGGATACAATCAACTGGTCGGCGATTGCTGCGTTTTGGCGGTTTGCGTAGGACTTGAATGCACGGTGCCGTGCCGGAATACAGTTTTAGTGGGGTTCGAACTGGCGATACCTCAGCAAACTTTGAAAAGCGACTACGTTTCAGCTGTTGCAGGTGCAATGCGATTGACGGCGTGGACGAGATGTCGTTGATGGCGTTGGAACCGACAGATGCAAGGCTGCCGTCGAGATGTCAGTCGAGCAGAGGACGATAACGACATTCATTCAGTGTCGACGGCAGATGAGTCTTGGCCTTGTTCGTCCAGTACAGATGGTCACAAAACCATCATGAGTCGGGGGCTTGAGTCGCAGTGCGACTGGCATGTGAAGTTCTTTTGGAGTCTCTGTAGAAATCTGTCGAAATTCCTCCAGTGGGCTCTTCCAAGTATCCGTAACTTACAAATGACATTGCCTCAAGGAAGTAATGCTTAAACTGACCAACAACGATATCTCCGTTACGCGGTCTGTAGTGACAACGTGCCGGTCACTGTTGGCTCGCTCACTTCCTCAGCATGCTGCTTCCAAGAGTTCGCTTCATAGTTATTCATGTATTACGTCTCATCGTGACGAAAAGTTCTTTACTCTACTTTCCACTCGTCGCAGTAGCATTACTGGCATTGCTAGGCGACATCGGAGTCGATAACTTCAGCGTCATCGCTACCAATGCTTTAGCGGTGCGCTGCCTTCGCCAGGATACACCCATGCTTGTTGCGGTGCTTCGTAGTAACCAACTTCTGTTCATAACGTTGGCGCATCACATTCTCGTACGCTGTCATGATGGCCTTGCGCACGAACGTTTCTTCCTTCTGCGATGCCCAGAATGTCGGTTTTTCAACGACTATCGCCACCCGACTCTGCATCCGAGACAAGAGTAACCTTGGTGCCTCTGGGGTTGATACACTTGATTCTATTGATTCGTGGCTGACGAACGATGACAATGCCACACGAATCGGACATGGGGGTTTGATGTCCAGCAAGTCCTGTTCCCCTCAATATCCCGAAGTGAAAACTTGGCAGGATGACGACCATCATACCACAGCGGCTTGTATGAAACATCGTCAGCGTCGTCGTGGCTCCGGAGCGGCTGGATAGCGAGGTATGCTTCAAACGAAAGCTTCAGCTCCGAACGAGGATCGTAGATGCGAGCGATCTTGTTCTCATCCACATCGCAGCGCATCGCACGCAGCGGCAAGTTTGAGTAGAAGGTCTCAACCGCTTTCTCGAGGGATTCGTTGGGTGAAAACGTTTTGGCGATCTCTTCGGCTCGCTTCTTGAGTTCGGGTTCGAGCAACTGGTGGAAGGATGCAGCGAGCGAATCAACAGTACATGTCTGTAGGTTGATCGGCGGAACACCAACACGTGCCGTCACACACATGCAAGCTGCATAATACTGTGACGACAAGGTCACGCATACCCCGACGGGTTTGCCAGCAGCAAGTCCTTCTTCCACGATGGCAGGCTCGCCCCAATGCACAGTAGCCGCTACCTTCCGAAGGATTAATGAGTATGGAAAATTGCTTTCTACCTCATAAATATTCTCCGAATGGTACAGCGCGCAGCCAGGCCTGCCTTCTCTAGCTTGGAAGATGATCTGCACCTTAGCCTGCTCGGCTGCCAAGTCAATCTGGCGGAGAAGCTGCTCGATCTGAACGTTCGCTAAACTGTAGGTGGATACACCGAAGTAGATGACTGGATTGCGCGTGGCTAACGTGAACTCATTCAGAGATCTACTCCACTTAAATTTGCGCATTTTCTCCATTTCACGCTCGTCGTTCAGCGAAACATATCCTGTTACGCTTAACTCCGACCTCCAATCAACCGGTTTCTCGAGTAGTGCAGGGTTCCAAAGGTACACGTGCGGAATTCGCCACTCCACAAGGGGTTAGGCTGATTACAGTGACCTGCCAAACCGATATGTTGTCGAAAATCATTCACAATGTCTGCTGTTCCTCGCCATAATACGGCATCAACCACTCCGTACGACAGCCAATTCGTTTTCTTGAATTCTTGCCCCAGCGCACTAATATCGTCCATGAAAGTAGAGCTAAGCACATGTGGCATCGCGTATGTTGGAGACAACGGGACGAGACTGCTACACTGAAGTGGAATACCCAACCGCTCCGCGACATGCACATGCCCGAAAAGTAGCGGATGCCATAGCAGTGCATCTGCGCGAAAGTGCTCTCCAGGGACATTCTTGCCGCGGGCGTGGGGATCAGCTCCATTAGCAGCTGGCCACAACGAATAAATGAGGTTTTTGAAAGGACCTAAGACAGGTCGCCCAGCCTTGTGTCGCTGAATCGCATTTGCTTTCTTTGTATCATGCAAATACTTGATGAAGTCGTGGAAATTCTTCGGAGCGCCTGCAAGCGGGTAGAACTCCAATCCACGACCTGTGATCTCATCGCGGAATTCAGCACCGGCTGCAACCCGAACACGGTGGCCATCTGCAGCCAGGCGCAGACCTATGGCGACGAATTGCTTCACGTTGTTGTCCCATGTACCGATTGTCGCGAGGCAAATGTTCATTTTTGGCAACGAGGTCCCGACGAAATTCTTAAGATTTCGCGCAGACTTTACCCTCTGCAGTCGGGAGAACTCTCGCCACTTGCTGATTTTGGACTCACTGATCCTGTCTGCGGCCGTGCTCCCGACGTTGAAACTAACCCCAATATTTCCGCTTTCCGTGAAATCGGCGGACATAATCGATATTTTAGTGCTCGGGGATTCTTCGTCGCTCTCTGAATCTGAATCACTCACCAAACTGTCAGCTGAAGAAGAAAACGAATCTCCTCGCTGAATACGATCGAGAGATTTTCGCTCATTTTCTTTTTGAGCCATGGTGTCGCGGAAACGATCTTGGTACTTCAGTTTGTCTTCATCCGATACTTGGAGTTCCACCTTACGCCGAATGTCCTTCTTGGGACCAAAACTCCGATGCGTCTCTAGGTCATCTACATCTGCGCCAGACGTGTACGAATCGGATAAACCATTCTCCTTCCCCAAAGCAGCCATTATTGTCTTATCAAACACACTACCGCGCTTCTTGCGGCCCGTTTCGTTGAAGTAGTTGGCGTGGCCTGCTGCGATATGATCCGCAAACAATGCGACACCATGTATCGGTCGGATCAAGAGACCACTTACACCTTTTACCACTCCAATAACTGCTCCCTTCGGGCCTTCTTCGCGGAAGCCCCTGGCAGGCTTTACAATCACATCCTTGAAAGCACCACCAACCTCATGGAAGAAGGCAGCTGCACCAGATGATGCACCAGCGAATCCCGATGTGGGGCCTCGGGCCGTGTAGTCGACGAAGTGGTAGTCTACCATCTTTTCTTCACGTTTTCAGGTCGGGATCCGATCACAAAATCACACACGTCGCACAGCTTGAGCTTGTCGCTACGGCTCCATTTCGTCGCCACTCGCACGTGATCCAAGTCGCAGCGCATGTCTTGCAGGGGCAAGTGACGGTAGAAGCTGCAGACAGCTTCTTCTGCACCATCTTCCTGCTGCATTTTCTTCTGCAAGACCAACGCACGACTGCGTAATTCAGCACTCTTTAGTCTTTTAAACGCGCGTCGCAGTTTCTCAGTTGTCAGTTCTTCGATCGGACAAGGCTCCACGCCGACACCCGCTTTCACTACGGCCCAACCCCAAAACGGCTGGTCTCCGAAGAACGGCACGATGAATGTAGGTTTCCCGGCTAGCAAACCCGCCGCTGTCGTACCTGCTCCACCATGGTGTACGACGGCACTTACTCGCGGCATCAACCAGTCGTGTGGACAGTTGCCAACGAAGAAGATGTTGTCAGGAATCACTAGGTCGCCGGCCATATCACTCCAGCTCGACTGGATCAGTACACGCACATTCGCTTGCTGCGACGCCTTGATAATCATTTTTGTAGTAGCGCGGGGTTGTCGATCACCATAGATCCAAACCCAACGAAGATAGGGCCGTCGTCGTCACCCAGAAAAGCGTCCAGCTCTGGAGTTGGGACGTACGTCGAGGCTGTTCCTTTCAACGCCACCGTGCCTACCACATCGTACAAATCACCCCAGTCCTTTGGCTTCGGCACCAATTCGGGGCTCCACATGAACGCGTGAGGGATGTGCAAGTCAAGCAAAATATCTCGTCCGCCGTCGCCTTTGCGTATTTTACGCAGACCAAGCACCTCCGTGCGGAATTCGTTCACGATACCTTCTGTACCTTGCCACATGAGCAAGTCCACCAATTTGTACGACAAGTAGTTTCTCTTCTGGGCCTTGCCAGTGTACGGCATATTGGACAGCGGGTGTGGGAACGTTGTGGTCGGTACCCACGGCTGTGGGAACATAATATGCAACGGTACACCAAGACGTTCCGCCACGTGGATATGCCCGTACGTCACAGGGTTCGAGATGATCGCTTGGGCCCGGAACGGCTTGCCTCGTACACCCGGACCTCCTCCTTCTGGATCAGGTGCCGATACAGCTGGCCACGTGGAGTGCAAGATCTCCTCAATCATCAATAAATTCCTAGGAACGTCCTTCTGTATCGTCTCGATCTTGGTCGGAATTAAGTGGCCTCCGGTCTTCACCATATAGGCTGCCAATTCCTTCGGGTCTCCCCCAAAGGATAGAACTCCACCCCATAACTTGATACAAAGTCTCTGTAGATTGCATGAGTCGCGAGTCTCACTCTATGACCGTCTTGTTGCAGACGTTGTGCAATGGCCAGGAATGGCTGGACGTCTCCTCTTGTACCGACGATCATGATGCAAATATTAAGTACCGGCGGCCCTGCAATTGTCTGGTTCTTCTCCATTCGCAGATCTTCGTCTTCGTCTATTGTGTCCCTGGATCGCCGTCGTAGAGCGTTCAAATCAATGTCTTCTTCCTCCGCCACATCCATTTGAATGCGTCCATCGGGTCCGTGTACTGCGATTCCTGCAGTCTGGACGTCTTCCAGGGCGTTCTGCACGTCTGGGGCAGCAGGGAGAATGAGTCGAGTCGATGTTTCCTTGTGGAGAGCAGCCTTGAATCGTTGGTTCCACTCGTGGAATTTGCAGTCTTGCGTCATGGCTGCTGTCCGTGCTGTTGCTTTGAGGGTCACTTTGTGAGTGATGATGGATGGAGATTTTTGTTATTGTAAAAAAATTGTGGTATATTATTTTTACTTAGTTGGAGTAAACTTATTATCGCAGTTCCCATTGGCGCAATCAAAGAAATGTTGATGCCGGAGCCATTCATGAAAAACGTAGTGGCGTGAACAAACTAGAATACATTGACCCATTCCTCATCTCTCTGCCTCATTCTCCAAGGAGAAACTCAGTCATTATAACTACCCTATGCTTATACAACTTACATGACCACACTTAACTACAATTGTTAACTAACGGGCACCACATCCCACGCAGTAAAGCACGAAAGGAGCAAGAACTGACTGACATCCCTTACGACGCCGCCGATATGATTAAGGCAAGCAACAGCCCAACCCACTTCTTGCAGAAACACGGCGGCACCTGGAGGCGAAGGTCCGCAAGAAAAACGAGTGATATTCGCGAGCTTTTGTCCTCGCGCGGCGTAATCCACAGATCGGTACTCGACAACATCTTGGCCATCATACCCTGGACGCGAGTGCCTCAATGAGCTGCAGCTTTCGCAAAACTTGATGCCATCTTTTCGACTCCACTTGGTGGCCATACCATCATGATCCAGATCGCATGTCATGCTGTTCAGTGGTAAATGACGATAAAAACTCCTGACCGCTTCCTCAGCTCCGTCCTCCTTCTGCATTTTCTTCTGCAACCTCCGCGCACGAATCCGAAGCATCGGACTCTGTAGATTGATGAACGCTCGTCGTAGTTCCTCTGTAGTCAACTCAGTAATCGGACAGGGCTCCACACCAACTCCAGCTTTCACCACAGCACGACCCCAAAATGGTTGATCCCGAAAACGGCACGATGAACGTCGGTTTGCCAGCCAAGAGCCCACCAGCCGTAGTGCCAGCTCCACCATGGTGCACGACCGCACTCACTCGTGGCATCAACCACTCGTGTGGACAGTTGCCAATGAAAAAGACATTATCTGGAATGTCAAGGTTGCCAGCCATATCAGTCCAGCTGGATTGGATCAGCACTCGTACGTTTGCCCGCGTTGCAGCTTCGATGATCATCTTGGTCGTTTCTCGTGGATTCTCCAGTACCATCGACCCAAATCCGACAAAAATGGGACCCTCGTCATCGCCAAGAAAAGCTTCCAACTCCAGAGACGGCGAGTAAGACGTACTGGAGCCTTTCAAATTAACAGTCCCTGTCACATCGTAGAGGTCGCTCCAATCGAACGGCTTCGGCACTAGCGCTGGACTCCACATGAAAGAGTGAGGGATATCCAAATCCAGCAGCATATCACGACCACGACCACCTTTTCGGATGCGTTGAAGGCCAAGTACGTCACCTCGGAAGGTATTCACAAGACGCTCGGTTCCTTCCCACATGAACAGATCCACCAGCTTGTACGATAGGAAATTGCGTCGCTGGGACTTCCCGCTGTAAGGCAGCTTTGACATCGGATGAGGAAACACCACCGTCGGGACCCACGGCTGCGGGAACATGACATGCAACGGCACGCCCAGCTTCTCTGCAACGTGAATGTGTCCATACGTTACGGGGTTCGAGATGATTGCTTGCGCTCGAAAGGTGCGCCTGGTACGCCAACACCACCACCATTAGGATCAGGAGCTGACACAGCAGGCCACGTCGATTGCAGAATTTCTTCAATAATCTGCATCTGTCTAGGAACATCTTTCTGCAACGTTTCAAGCTTGAGCGGAGGGATCAATCTTCCTCCAGTCTTCACCATATACGCTGCCAGCTCTTTCGGATCGCCACCTAACGGATAAAACTCCACGCCATGATTCATGACAAAGTCGCGGTAGATCGTATGCGTGGCCAATCGCACTCGATGTCCATCCTGTTGCAATCGTTTCGCAATCGCGAGAAACGGCTGCACGTCGCCTCTCGTGCCGACGATCATTATGCAGATCTGCATGGCAGGAGGCTGAACCACGGGGACTGCTGGTGTAGTATCTCCGGCATGAATCTGAGAGTTGGACTTCACTGCTGGTCCGACCTGCTTGCGATGGCGATTCACCTCCAAGTGGCAATCCGACAGCGTTTTGCTGCGTTGTCGAGGCTTGTTGGAGCGACTTCGCAGCGTCAAACGTTCTCCTGGTCCCTCACAGGACGAGTACCCGTCCAAGAGCTCTGAAACCTCGTCCATGCTCTTGCCTCTCATCTTGTCGTGCTCGAACGCCTCTTCTGCATCAGGTTCATCTTGACGTTCGCGTGTTGCTTGCCACGTGAAGAAGGCAATGAGCTGTTCGTGCCAAGCTTGGAACAGCTGATCCAGTTGCTGCAGTCTATCGAACAGCATAAACCATGTAGCATTGCCCTGTTGTGTATGTTTCTGGATGATCGGCGAGTTCTGCACTTGCTGCGTGTTCTCAAGACGCCAGAATAAAGCCTTGAAGGACTGGGTGGAGTTCTACGGTGATAGTAGCGTACGAAAGAGTGTCAAAAGAGATGATGAACAAGTCTATGTAGACACTACATGCAGTAGCGTGAGTTTGGTCTCTTACCCCAAAGCCCCAGGCGCTGTGGTGCTGTTGGGCGTCCATTTACTTGCTTTTGACTGGGTGAATTCTGCACTGAGAACACTCAAGCCTCTACTACTGTCCATCACCTACCGCCAGGTGATAAATTCGTTATAATACGCCGCTTCGCTTTCTCAGTGAGAAACGCTACGCTACGAATGATCTTCCAGCTTCAGGGACGGCCACGAGCGTCTATTCACCGCCAGCGTACAGCTCTGATATTCCTATGTGACATCGCACTGCCATGTTAGGCCCTTGCATTAATCGCGCGGTGTATCAAGTTGAAGGGACACCAGCTGGCGATGCAAAGCGCCACGCTTTGTTTTGCAGGCGGCAGAGATCACGGCCAAGCTCACGTTGCGTGTTCGGATAGGCTCCCAAAGCGACATGGCTTCACGTCAAGAAGGTGCTGAGACCGTTCCAACATTGAACCTCACACCTTTGGCGTCATCAAAAGATCCCCACGAGAACATGAACAAAAGCACCGCCATGCTCCCTGCTAGACTACCTCGCTCTGGCTTGGTATACTTTCAACTTTGTTATTGACCTTTACATCGAAATGAACGTATTCTCTCTCTCTCTTACAGCGTTCCCGCAGCAGCAGCACTACCAAAAAAGAAATGACCACGAGTGTCCACAGGTCGCAATATTTACTTGAGCTGCGTGCCCAGGAAAAATAGGAGGTCTTCGTCTTACCCCAGAGGTGGGAGATACACAGACCCAGAGCGCATTTAGCTGCTCCGTAGCTCTCTCATCCCACTTTGGACGACCCTTCTTAGATCCATACGCCGTCATCTTCCTCAGCTGTTGCAGCAGAAGCGATCTCCGACTTGGATGATTCCGAGCGAAGTACAGGGTTATGGTCACTGATGTTGCTCTTGACAGAAGCCTCCTTCTTCATCCGTGCCGCTCCGTACGACACGGAGAACTCCAGAGTGAGGAACCACGACATCTTCTCCTCTGCCGAATCAAAGCATAACTTGATGGTCCGTCCACGATTCAACGAGCACACGATGCCGTAGCGTTTGCCGTCCCACTCCTGCACTGCTCGGATCAGTCCCGAGCGCGAGCTCAGCCTCGTCGTCCTCCGACTCGTAGCAGCTAAAACTATCGTGCTTGATAACCACGAAGAAACGCGTCCAGACGTCGTCGTCCGTGAGGCAGTGCGCCCAACCTTCTTTGCTGGTGCGGCTCTTCTTGGAACGAGGCTTCTTCACTGCAGCAGAGAGCACAGCCATCCAAGCGGAATAGGCCACATGGGTGTCTGCGATCAGACGCACTTCCTTGCCATTCACCAAGTGCAGCGACAGTCCGTTGTTCTCTGTGGTGAGCGACGTCACGTCCACGAAGTCCAGTACACCTCGGGCGCCTCTGGACGTATCTTCACTGTCATAGTACGTCAGCGTCTTGCCGTTGAGTGTGAAATACCTCCGTGCCCACGAGCGCAGCGTCTCCTTTTGTTTCCTCATCCAGCCCTGCATCTGGATGTCGTTTTCGTCCGAGAACGTGGAGGATTCGCCACTTCCTGAGGATTGCGAGTTACCGCGCATGATACTGCGGAAGCTGTTGCCGATTGGAGGCATTTTAAGAGTTCTGGACGCCTAGAACGGTTCTGATAGGAGGTAGATAGAGAAGTCAGACACTTGAGTTGATTGCAGCATTTGGTTGGGTTGATAATCGAAGCGAGTATACTGACTGTGTGGTGAAGATGGAGGTGGCGCTATCGAAGCGTCCGAGCGACTGCGATGATGGCTGGGACGGCTGAGAGATCGTGGAATAAGACCAGAAGCGGCGTCCGGTGTTGGTGCTTTGGGCTTGAGCTGGCTTTGACTTTGACTGTGGTCACTCACTCCCTCAAAGAAGGAAGACGTCCCGAGGTTTTATACACACATTGCAGATGGAAAAACCTTGATAAGTACCGTACTGAACAGCTGCTCTATGCTGGCCCTGTTCACGCTCTTTGCAAATTGAAAGACAAAAGATGAGAGGACACGAAAATTGTAGGGGTCAGACGCCACGGACATGCGCCGACCACTTTATACTGTCTTTGCAGTACAAAAACAACCTCGTCAAAATCGTTACTACAGTGTTGGCTGTCAACGGCGTGGGACACTACTCGATCAACGGTCGGAACTTAGTGGTATCCACCGTGTTCATCAGGGTATACTTTTTCACAAGTCAATTGTAAGGAAAAGACGGATTTTTCAATCGAATTCTACAGGGTATTAAAGGTATGTCGCTTCCATTTGAAGTTGAGCCATGCCAACGTTATTGGCACCCTACGATGTGCCTTGTCCGGCGGGGGCTCATCGTTATACGCATGACGCAACCTACATGCGGCAGCGAATGCGGCCTAGTCCCTCATTCCTCATTATTCAATATTCACTGTCTCCAACATATCAAAGATGGACGCGTTTGCAGAGTGCGAAGAGCAGAAGGAGCGCGTGAAGGCCTGCTACGCTGACTGGTTCCAGAAGCTCTGGGGCGGCTCTTTGACAAGGCCAACTGCGATCAGCAGACACAGGACTTTCGCCAATGTGTGCAGGTTGGTGCAGTTTGATTACCAGGTCGTTGAGTTCTTGTATAGCAACGTTTGACGTGTTTATTGGCTGGTATGCAGGATGCCATGAAGCGCCAGGCGAACGAAGGGAAGCGCAAGGTCGCGGATGAAGAGAACGCGTGGATGGACCGCACCAAGGAGGTGTCGGACAATATGATCAACGAGGCTCGGGACCGCGTCAAGCGTGCGCGAGATGCTGCAGTTGAGGAGAAGGATGCAGTGAAACGCGAGGCCAAGGGCAAAGCTTCCGACGTGACGAGTATGGTGCAGGAGACTGCGGACTCATGGAAGAACAAAGTCAAGGGGTTTGTCTCCAAGGCAGAAGATAAGACCAGCCGTCGCGACTAAGTGAGCTAACGGCATGCGAAGCGCTACGATATTGTAGCTTGGCTTCGGTCGAAGCTCCTTTGTGGACGTCTATATACCGCTTTCACTTGGATACTACCTACGTAAATCAACACGAAATCATTACTTTCCACACCCAGACCAAGCCCGATGCACAAACGTGGACCGACCCCGCAAGCGCAGTAGAGGTAATTGCGTTGCTCATTAACAGTTATTAGTAGCGACTTCAGTACTGCCACGAGCAAGTTGGATCTCCATGCATTTATTTCATGTGAACAGCACGACACAGTGAACGTCTCCTTGATTCTTTCATTTGCTTTTTCTTGGTTTCCCGTCAATATATGTGTAGTGCATTGATGGTGCTTTGCTACTTCTCCGTCCTCTACGCATGTATGTGGGGGC
Source organism: Phytophthora kernoviae (assembly GCA_008080845.1). Classification (NCBI taxonomy): domain Eukaryota; phylum Oomycota; class Peronosporomycetes; order Peronosporales; family Peronosporaceae; genus Phytophthora; species Phytophthora kernoviae. The sequence goes on along the minus strand of VKKV01000312.1, from coordinate 201,632 downwards.
ACTTACAGCTTCGCAAGAGCAGCCTCAACATCAGCATCGCTGGAAACGACAAAGCTCTTGGTGTCGGCCTTCTTGAGGAGTGCCTCGAATTTCTCCACATCGGCATCTGCGTCCACCTTCTTCAGCAGCGCAGCGACATCTGCCGAAGAAATGGACTTCACACCCTTACCAGCCTTGTCCACAAAAATGGCAGCCTTCGGATGCTCCACCAGGTTGTTGCATGGCACGTTCACCGCTGAGCCGCCCTCAATCGCGACCACCTGCTTCTTTGACACCTTGCTGGAGCCATCCACGATTGCACCACCGAACAGTGATGTCACACCGACCGGGTTCCAAATGTTCAAGTGAGCACTGTACAGCAGACCGCTGTTGATCGCCGCCGCGCGTCCAGCACCTGACAAAGCAGAACACACTTATCAGTTCATTGTCCAGTAATAACCACACCTGCCTCTGCTTGCATACCGGTAGCGTTGAACACCAGTACAGTCTTGTTGTCCTTCACCAATACGTCAGCAGGGACGACCAACGACTCTGCCTCAACCACCTCCAGCAGTTTCTTCTTCGCAAGACCGACAGCGTCCTTTACTGACACCAGGTCGGCAGCTCCAGTGATCACCACCTTAACGAACACAGCGCCATCATCGTCCTTATCCAGAAGCAGCTGAGCCTCGGGTGTCTTGCCCTTGAACTCACCGCCCGTAGCCACATACACCACAATGGGACGGGCAGCGTGCGGGTCCTTAATTGGCACACGCACCAGCAGACTCTGCGCGAACTGCGCCACCAACGGCGAGTCCGAGATCACACGCACACGCGTACGATCATCCTTGAACGATCCCACAGCACCGTCCTGAGTGTACAGGTTTTGCTCCGTGGATAGGTGCTCTGTCACCTTTTCGTAAAAGCCTTCGAAGTCGTTAAACACAACGTCCACGTCCACTTCCTTGACCTCCACCTTCTTGCCAGCTAAAACGACAATTAAAACGTACAATTCATCAGTAAAATCAATTGCAACACCACCATAGTAGAAAGTGCTTAAAACCATAGTAAAAGTGTTTCGTACCAGGCTTCTCCTGCTTGGAGAGCTCCTCGAGCTTGGGCCAGCTAAGGTTGCGGAAGGCGTCGCCGTGCGGCGTCACGTCATCATCCGCCAGCGACCAATTGAACTCGATGTTAAGGCCTTCGTGCTCCTGTGGGAACTCCTGTTTAAACGTAAAAATAGTCGCGAAAGGACAATAAATCTGTTAAAACACAGTTTGGATCTGCAGTTTGTGCTGCGTTTTAACGTACCACCACGAACTTGTCAGCGGCATGCGGAGCAGCAGCGAAACCACGAGTCAAGACGCGACGCGACGCGACCGAGCGCAGCGCCTGGAAGCTCTGACGGAGGGCCATAGTGAAGCACAGGAGAGCGAGGTTAGCGTGAGGCTTTCTGGGGTCCGGACCGCCGATCGTGGGGAGGAAAATGACCGGCCTGGAAATTAAAGCATATTTCAGCCAATCAGAAGATGAGAAATGGAATTTCAGCGAATGAATGATGTTGAAGTGAATTTTAGCCAATCAAATAGTGGTGGATCCATTTGATTGCCACAAGTTGACGTTTCCGCATTGAGCAACATGACGGAGGCGGATGTACCCTTGGCGGCGTGCGGCCTAGCGCCGTCAGTGCTAGGTATGACTGTATGACATGTAGATAAATAGGAGGCTGAATATATCTTCTTCATGTTGTTTCTAACTTGATCGATAACGGTTACGTATATGCTGTCCTACACGACAATGTAGCGGCGCTCTTCCGCGCTGGATTCCGGTATCAACACGATCTGCTCGATCTCTCAGCACGCGAATTATCAAGCGGTGGGTCCATATCACCGAGAAATACTAACTAAATGGTATTATAATACTGATAAGTACTCATTGTATTGTATTTAGAGACACGGATCAGTGTGAACGAGGCAGTGACAGCTCTGGAGATCGCTCGACGTGAAGATCAGACAGCGTCAGTGGGCGAGACAGCGTTAACTGTGTTGCAAGTGAGAAATAGTATGAATAGTGTGCTTTTGAGAGTCAAATGCTGGTTCTTAATGAAGTCGTTTGACGTCAGGAGGTGACGAGGGCCAGGCCGGTTGCTACGAGGCTTCAAGGGTTGGATGAACTTCTGGGTGGAGGACTGCAGCGCGGAGAAATTACCGAAATCTGTGGGTCAGAATTGTTTGTGTTTAGGTAGAGTGTTATCGTCTGATAACAGTTGTTGATGTGGTATTGTGGAAAAGGTGGTGGTCCGGGCACTGGGAAGACACAGTTTGGGTAGGACTATCACTGGGTTAATCTTTGTGGAGGAGCCAAACTAATATGAAAGGTTGTTTTTGTTGATATGATAGGATTCATGCTTGTTTAGCTGCACAGTATGTGGCCGATGAGGCTGGTAAACCTTTCTCAGCAGTATTTATTGGTAGGTACAATCGATTATTTGCGTTGACTACAATCATCAAATTTCTCACAAACTAACTGCCTTGTATGATGGTACCCTTACAGATAGTGAAGGCGGCTTCATCGTGGAGCGTGTAGCTTCGATGGCTGCGCAATTTATCAAAGACTTTCGCCAACTTGGCAGTTTGCAACTGGTGTGATTGTAGTTTTCTGATACATATCAGTGAAAATGGGCAAACTAACGTAACTTGCACCTGTGCATCTTCAGACGCGAGACGACCTGTTGCGAGGTATCACGTACTATCGTGTACATGACTACTTAGAGCAAATAGAAGTACTGCACTCCCTGCCAGCTCACCTCAATCGACACCTCAGGTATGTTTGCTGATTTTATGAGCTGGGCTGTTGGAAGCTGGTTGCAGCAGGTTTATTGAAACTAACAATCCGCGGGGCTGATATGCCTACAGTGCAAGCTTGTTGTAGTCGACACAGTGGCGTTCCATTTCCGACACGGGTTCGAGGACTACTCCCAACGAACTAGAGCTTTAGACAGTCTTGCTACCTTCCTGCACAAGCTCGCCTCAGATTTTGATGTGGCTGTAAGCACCTAATATGTTACGTGTAGTAATGAAGGAGGTGCTAACAACAACTTGACCATCTTATGAATAGGTTGTACTTTTCAATCATATAACCACGAAATCTTCATCGACTGAACGCGTGGTGCCGCAGGAGCGGCCAGCATTAGGTGAGCAATACCTAGCGTTCACCGTTTAACATTCAACTAACTCATATCTCTGTGCAGGTGAAAGTTGGGCATGCTCCGTAACAAATCGCGTTGCTTTTGAATGGGAGGTGCGTCGTACAACTTGAAATCAAATTTTACTCTCTGAGTGTATCCATTTGGTGATGTTGCTGTCGCAGGGTGATTGCCGAGTGGCCCGACTCGTCAAATCAGCAGCAATGGCGCACGAAGCAGCGTGCTTTGAAGGTGAGCATTGCAGCACTTGACAAAATGTTATTGAACCTGTTGATCTTAGTGAACACAATGTCAAACCAATGTAGTTTCGGGGTGCGGCGTACGCGATGTTAGTAAAGAAGAGTAACGCATAATCATGACCCACACAAGGCATGTGAAATCGATGCATGAAAGAGCGAAACTGTTGTGTAGCAATAGCATCGATTAGCAATTACCTGTCAAATCAATCACCAATGTAGGAAATGCAAACCCAGATCTTCACGACTGGCGTCTGAGATGGTATTGCATTGTCTTCGTACACGGTTGGTCGATGGAAGAAGTAGTATCCGTTTTCTCCGATCCCGCGTCGACAATCTCTACACGAGCGCTTCCTGCTTCTGGCACGCCAAACCCATGTGACCGGCGAAACACTCGCAAGTTCCGGTGGTGTAGTCGCACGTGCCGCGACCGGCACACTCTGTCAGCTCTGAGAGCGGACGAAATGCCGCGGTATTTTCGCCGATTTGACCTGAGAGCCCCAATGTTGCCTGGGTGTATACTTCGTACACATTGCAGGTTCCAGAAGTTATTCCTGCGCTTATTGGGTGCTGGCCTATGGTGGTATGAGCTGCAACATCGCAGTCAAACAAATTTTGGTATCCCGTAGTCCCTGGCTCGGATGTGAACGTAATTTCGCAGATAGCTTTAATTTGGTTTCCCGTTCCAGCAAATGAGGCGGCAGCATCGTTCATGATTTTGTTGAGTGTACCTGCCCCCGTCAGATCTGTTGGGTCTTTGCGAGTAAAGCTGTAGAATCTTTCCACTGCCGACACTATGACGGTGTTGAGCACGTTGTTGGGCAACCGCCGTAAAGCAGTCTGGATATTTGCACACGTAATGTCAGTACTTGCATCCGCAGCAGCAGCGCTGTATGTACCGGAGGGCGTAAATGTGTCACCCGTCGCTATCTTCTCCGTTGTGTAAGCGTTGCCGTACGGATCGTAGTATGTCAAATAGAATGAGCCTGGAAAAGTGCCACCAATTACGACAGCTTGCCACATATCAAATTGGTTGGGTGTCAATGGGTCATCGCCTCTCGGACACGTACGTAGTGAACAGTCATGACCCTCGTAGTTTGCATCGCACACACAGCCCATGATCTTCTCCTGGTCCCAAAGAGTGTACGTCCGGCCACTCACACCCCAATTCGCTTGCTGTATGTGTTCGACGCTATCTCCTCGATAAACTCGCACGTTCCGTGTCCACTGCAGTCGTTGGGACATTGCATACGTCGACACCCACTCCCGACAAAACCATCGTCGCACGAACACTCTCCTGTCGTGCGATCACACGTACCGCGATTACCGCACTCAGCGTAGTAGTGGGCGTCATCGTTGCGCTGTGCCGTGTCCTGCCACGCGCGAGTGAACGGACACTGTCGACCAGAGCAGTCACCGCCGATCCAGCTCTGCATACAGATGCAGACGTCGTTGAGCGTGCAACTACCATGTCCAGAGCACTTATTGGGGCAGGCACCTAGGACGATACTAGGCAATACTGCCAGCACCGCCACAACCCACCACTTGGTCATTGCTTGTGATCTTGTTACTGGCAGTAGGTCTCAATATTTGGACTTGTGCGGTTGGCGGTCAATCCAAGTGTGAGGGACGGTTGGGTCCATTTGTGAGCCGTCGTATCCATGGGGTGAAAGGACGCGGATCCTTGCCGACCTTTAGCACCGGGTCGGTCGGTGACACCGACCTGCGTACGCTTTGGTGTGGAGTTTATCAGAGCCACTGACCTCAAGAAAGCGACGCTGGTTGGCGTCTTTGGCAAGGTGAAAAAAATGTTGCTGACCAATTGACCATGTTAGACTTTACACCAGCGGCTCTCGCTGCCTTGTGCGGTTTCCCCGTTATTGATACGCGCATTTATTCTATGCTTCTTCCTACACGAGAGCTTCTTGCTTCTGACACGCCAAGCCCATGTGACCGGCAAAACACTCGCAAGTTCCTGTGGTGTAGTCGCATGTACCACGACCAGCACACTCTATCAGCTCAGTCAGGGGCGCCACCCTGGGGTTCCGTCGATTACTTGATTGTCGTATGTATTGCCGTTAGGAGCTGGCAGCGAGGTGCCGGACCCAGGCCATGTAATCGTCCCTGGAAACACTTCGTACACTGTACAAACGCCCGAGGTCACGCCTGCGCTTATTGGGTGCTGGCCAGCAGTAGCGTGAGCTGCAACATTGCAGTCAAACAAATTTTGATATCCAGTAGTTCCTGGCTCCGACGTGAACGCCACTTGACAGATTGTTTTCGTTTGTACCGCAGGGTTAACAGCGCTGTTAGCACCGTTAAACACTTTGGAGTAAGTTCCAGCGCCTGTCGTGTCCGCTGGGTCTGTCCGAGTGAAGCTGTAGAATCTATCTAAAACCGATACGGTAGCGGTGTTGAGCACATTATTGGGCAAGCGACGAAGCGCAGTCTGGATATTTGCACGTAGTCGAACTACTCAGAGCTGCCGCAGTAAGGTCAGCTGCGGCTACTCCACTAGGTAGCAAGCCACCCGTCGCTATCATCTCCGTTGTGTAAGCGTTGCCGTACGGATCATGGTATGTCAAATAGAATGAGCCTGGAAAAGTGCCACCAATTACGACAGCTTGGATCATTTCAGTGCCAATGGGTGTCAATGGGTCATCGCCTCTCGGACACGTACGTAGTGAACAGTCATGACCCTCGTAGTTTGCATCGCACACACAGCCCATGATCTTCTCCTGGTCCCAAAGAGTGTACGTCCGGCCACTCACACCCCAATTCGCTTGCTGTATGTGTTCGACGCTATCTCCTCGATAAACTCGCACGTTCCGTGTCCACTGCAGTCGTTGGGACATTGCATACGTCGACACCCACTCCCGACAAAACCATCGTCACACGAACACTCTCCTGTCGTGCGATCACACGTACCGCGATTACCGCACTCAGCGTAGTAGTGGGCGTCATCGTTGCGCTGTGCCGTGTCCTGCCACGCGCGAGTGAACGGACACTGTCGACCAGAGCAGTCACCGCCGATCCAGCTCTGCATACAGATGCAGACGTCGTTGAGCGTGCAACTACCATGTCCAGAGCACTTATTGGGGCAGGCACCTAGGACGATACTAGGCAATACTGCCAGCACCGCCACAACCCACCACTTGGTCATTGCTTGTGATCTTGTTACTGGCAGTAGGTCTCAATATTTGGACTTGTGCGGTTGGCGGTCAATCCAAGTGTGAGGGACGGTTGGGTCCATTTGTGAGCCGTCGTATCCATGGGGTGAAAGGACGCGGATCTTTTGAGGGGGCACCACGCTGCAGACCAAAATGATCAGCGGTGATGTTGATAGTGAAACCTTTGGAGCATCTGGTGTCTATTAGCAAGCACGTAACTCTCTCCAATACAGTGTCCACAGACAGCTAAAACACCACTCAAACCATCCTACAGCAGCAACGCGAGCCACCCGCGACCAACGCAACACCACCAATAGGCTGTCATAATATTAAACAAGACGCAAAAAGTGAATATGGCAAAACACGAAATCCTCGCTCAATCTGAGCCTCACGCACCGTAACCGCGCCGAGTTTCTTCTGCCCCGTGAGTGTCATGGCGTACAATGATCCAGAGAATAGGATCGTTCCGGTGGTGATCAGTCCTCCAGCTAGACCTGGTTTTCTGCACATTGGCGTGGCTAGAAGCACCACCGAGTGCAGCAGCTACAGTCCAAAAATAAATATTCTATATATAGTACCGCTAGAAGTTATAAATAGCCAACCTGGTAGTGGGCCGCAGTCTCCCAGTTCTTCAGAAGATGAGGATCCGTAATGCGGTTCTTGAGACCGTGAGCTCCGAAGGCTCCTACATTTGATACGATATCAATTGAATATCCACTAGTGTAGATGTTTAGATAGTGTAGTGTGTGTGGAGGTTAACAAACCTAGCAGCACGGCGCTGGCGCCCGATATCGCGCCAACCTTCCACCAGATCGACAGCGCAGGAGAGATCACGGCAGCTTTCATCGTTGACTTGACTTCAGTATGGCAAATAACAAAATGAAGTTTACGGCCATTGATGAACAACGTTTTCTGAACTGACGTGTGGTTTCACCCAATCAGATTCGCTCTAGAGCTACCTGATTATGAGGCGGTTACAAGTTGAAGCGAGTCAAGTCGTTGTGGTGAGCAAAAGTTCAAAGTCTATTGACAATTCCAAACATTAATGCACAAAAGTTTATCGTGCACATCGAAACTTACAAGAATTAATATACAATCAGCTATACGTAACTCCCCATGCGCTCATTATCCTCCTCATTCTCAGCAAACTCCTTAACAATACTCTCCACTTCATCCAATGCCATCCGCTGGGCCGGGTCGAATGCGCACATCCCACGTATCAAACTCCATTCGACGTCTGACATGCATTTCGGCTGGATCAGGAACTTGCCGTTATTCAGATGCCACGTCACAGACACATCAGGAAGCAATCCCCATGGCGGCTTTCCTGTCATCGCCTCTACGATGCACATACCAAGTGAATAAACATCTGCCTCGAACGATGGTCCTTGCATAATAAACTCAGGTGCACGCCACCGGATCGCACCCACATTATCGAAGCGTGGTCTATTCTCCGATCTGAAAAAGCTCATTCCGAAGTCAGTGAGCATTGCCTTGTCGCCCTCCAGTAGAATGTTATCGCCCTTGAGATCACTGTGAACGATATCTTTGCTGTGCAGAAATTGGAGACCGTGGGTCACATCAAGTAGTGCTCGCCACAATCTTGAGTGCCTATCTTCCTTCTGGTTGCACATGTACTCTGAAAGTGATCCTCCCGTAATATACTTACACGCCATAAAGCACGGCGACCCAACATGACAAGCACCGAAGAACGGGGTAACGTTAGGATGGCAACTTATCTCGTTCCAAACCTTCACTTCCCGCAGAAAATTGCTTCGATCACTTTCTGACTGAATCTCGACACATTTAATGACAACGTCGGCATTCATGTACTTCCCGCGATAGATCTTTCCGAATGCCCGCGGCGGAAGAACTCGTCATCTAACTGAATGTCATGTCGTGCGAGTAACCATGTTTCCTCCGCTGGGACTTTTAATGTAGAGGAATTTACGATAAAATTTCTAACACTGCGTAAAAATTGCAGTTCTTGTTCCGAATACAACGCTTTGTTCTGCTTGATTTCATGAATGAGTAGCGTAAGGGCTTCTGTTTGTGAGTCAAGGTCATGAAGGTCATTCACCATGTGTGAGACCCCACCATCAAATAGTTTTTTCTTCAGTATTGTTCGATCTGCTTCCCACCGTTGCTTCCACATGCCATTAGGCTCATTTACCTCGACTCCATCAATTTCACGATGCAAGTCCGCTAGCGAGTTTATCACTGAAGTTGCACAGACCAAACGAACCGCCATGGATTTTTCTCTGTTCATTTCAAAATAGTCTTTAATCGTTTTTGTATCGCCTTGAACGACTGAACATCTTGATTCATTCGTAGTCTCTCCAACACGTGGAAGCATAGCGACTCGACTTCACCCATACCAACACATAGCTGCTCCAAAGTATACTCCATTTGCTTTTCGCCACCTGTGCTTGGACATTGATCATCCATTGCTTGGATGCGGCGGTTTGCTTCAATTAATTTCTGTGCCTCTTCTCGTGCGCGTCGAGCTTCAGCAAGCTGCGTCTCTGCTTCCTCCTTAGCTTGAGCAGCTTTCGCCATTGCTCTCTCGACAGCTGCCTTGCCTTTTCGCTGTTCTTCACGAGCTTCAGCCATAGCAGCTTCTGTCTTCTGTTGATATTGCTCAAACAGCATGCGTGCTTCTTCTTGAGCGCGAGCAGCATAATATGTGGCTTCGTCTTTTGCCACCTGCGCCTTCAGTTTGTTCACGTATTCTAGAGATAACGTCAGAACAGCTCCTGCAGAACGGCTGCCAAATGCCACTGGGTACTCCTTCGTAGCTTTTTGCATGTTTATCAATGATTTCAATGGGATTGTCAGCATCGTAATGAGTTCCGTAGCTCGGAACAAGTGCTCATCAAATATACGGATCTCCACCACCATGTCCTCACTGGGAGCTTCAAAGGAAGCTGTGTTGTCCTGCTTCCACACGGGTGAACGTTGATTTTTCACCATAGACGTCTTGAATGTCTTGGCACCAACCGTGACTTCACAAAACGCGTTCACTGAACTACCAGACTTTGTCAAATTCGTGGCAGAAAGCACAGCAACGTGTACCACGGGAGTAGAGAAGGCTTCGTAATTGAATTGTGACAAGCGATCACCAGCATTATGGTCCAAGAACGTCGCCGATCCGTCCACCGAAAGACTTTCTGTGCGGTGAGTGCACAACGCCTTGGCCTCCCGTAGTGATTCCCCAGGGTTCTGCATGCGGTTGACAGTCTTCGAGACATCAATAGCAAATTTAAAGGCATCCATCCAGCCCTTCTTGTCCAATTCAGACGTACATGCCATCACCATACGACGATCGTCCACTCGGAGCTCAAGCAAATATTCAGCCGTCACGTTAGGGGATCGACATACGACATCACCTGTGCCAGGCAGAGAGCGAACCGTACAACGGTGGTTTAAAAAGCTTATTTCGCCGCGAGCCGTCGTAGAATTTGGACTCTTGAAATATTCGACCTTTGACACACTCAACACGAAGTATCGCGACTTCCAGTTGCGCATCACATGTCCTTGCTTATACATGCGCCCCTTCTTGATGGTCGCCGCCTTATTGTCCAAAATCAGTTGTGCGATAGACTGGCTGTCGTCACCGTCATTATCTTCATCCTTCACAACGTGCGGGTTATTCATCAATATTTGCTTAACATGCGACGTGGACTCACGGAGACGGAACGACTTTGAGTATTGATAATTCACTCGCTGCACGTCAGCAAGCTTGTCTTTCGGCACGAACTGTAATGTCTTCGGAGCCAGAGCATTACGAAGCACATTCATAACCTCCAAATAAGGCATGAGCAGCACGTCCGTCTCGTTCACCTTGTACACAATATCACCAACAGTGATCATGCCACTCGTTTTGGCTTGACCCTTCAATGCACGCACAACAGCGCCATCGATACCGTATCGCACCGCTTCTTCCAAGTTCAAACCCATGGGCCCATTGTCAAACATTACATCATAAGTCGTAAGCGAATTCAGATCATTGACCATGCTGGCCTGGAATTTTTCCTGCACAACTTGTTGACGCCTCAACTCGTCAATCTCAAACGAAATGGCAAGTGGTCGAGGCATCTTTCGGATCAAATCAATGGCAGAGGAGAAGTCCATGCCGTCCACACTCTGCCCTCCAAAAGCCACAATCAGGTCACCGGCCTGCACTTTGTCCTTCAGCAATGGGTTGGTGATGTTGTCAATTTCCAGACCGTGGTTAATCACACCGTCCTTTGGCGGCATGAGCTTCACACCGAGCTTCTCCTTGGCCGGCAGCTCAATCACCACAACTTCAGGCGCCAAGTCATTGTCACTTCCTCCCTCTGCTTTATCTGCAGCTTTTTCACCAGTCTGATCTCTCTGTAGCCCGAATTCTCCGAGCTACAGCTCATAGTCCTGCCAAAGCGAGCTCGATCACCAGCTACTCTGTGCCCGCCACATTGAAAGTAAACAATTTCCACCAATCACTGTCCGTAAAACGTAATTTCAACCAATCAACTATGCAGAATGTGTAACGAGAATCGATCTTGAAGAGACACATTTCTTCAATAATGGCGGGTCCTCCCAAGAAAGCTTCTGATGCTGTTGCTGCCGCTGCTGCTGCTGCTGCCGCAGAAGCTGCTCAAGCAGAAGCTCTAGAACGAGAAACTGCAGATGCAGCAGCAGCAGCAGCTGCCTTGAAAGCCCAACAAGAAGCCGAAGAGGAAGCTGCCAGACTCCAGAAGCAGCAGGTGCAAGACGAACTGGACGTCGTAGCCGTCGGAGCAGTCGCCCACGTGATTCGACGCGCTTTCCGCTCATTTTATGAGCCAGAGGAGACAACTCCACTCAATACAGGATGTTCAGAGTCTCCAGTTAACGCGGAGGCTGTCGGAGACGCTGCTGCAGAATCCGAGAGTCAAGTGGAAGTTCAGGGAGACACAAAAGAACAAGAACAGACTGATACACAGGAGATAGCTGCTGATTCTGTGCGTAAGGAGCAAGAAACAGCTCATAAATCGATGCAACAACAAGAGGAGAGTCCATTTGTGGCAATTGCACAGGCCAGGAAGGACATTATATCTGCGGAGCTTGCTGAGAAACACGAGCATGCGAGGGCGCTGCTGAAATTCATGGAGCAGAGACAACAAGAAGCTGCAGTAGCTGATACTCGCATTGCAGAGGAATTAAACCAGAAAGGACTTGTGGTCAAAGCGCAGATTCCTGTGGGACCGTCGTTTTTGAGACTGGATGATCAAGAATTACGTGCGGCTGCAGAAGCTGGAAATGACTTTGGGGAGTTTACGGACTCATTGTTGCACGCTAAAACGCTGGTGGCGGAGTATGAACAGCGACGACTAGAAAGGAGTGGCAACATAGTGAATAAAGGAGCGCTATTGTCACCGACCAGGCGGACTGCAGCTGGTGAGGGAGTAGTGAAGCTGGAGAGCATGTCGGATACCTGAATACCACGTCATCTTCCAATATTCGCAAGGACGCTACGCTTGAGTATTACAAAAACATATTGCTGGCGTCAAGATTGAACACGAAGAGTGTCGAGCAGTAAACGCGACGGTTGACACAACTTCTAGTGGCAAGGAAGCACCTGAGGAAGAAGAAAGGGAACAAGATGAAGATAATATGTCTCCACCTGTGACGACAATGCCGACCCTGCTATCCGAAGCTCAACACCAACAGCAGCAGCAACAGCAGGAATTGGTCATGAAAGCAGTTGAAAAGCGCAAGAACATGGTCATCCTTGAGCGCATGCAGACAAAACTTGACTTTATGAGAAACCCGCGCTTCGCAGTACCAGAACAGGTTCAAACAACCAAATCTAAACATTCCAAAGACGATGCTAGCACAATATCACAAGGCAATGGTGTGGCACCAATTTGTTTCGACGTAACACCCAAGCCACCTATCATATTTACGGACTACGACATCGGAGGACTTTACGAGCAGGTTGTGTACGTACGCAATAAAAGCGATCTCTCGTCGTGCACGGATCCTACCACCAGGCACGATATTTTTCTCGATGGGAAGAGTATCATTTCCAGAAGAAAGTGGAATGGTCGCTCCGGGTATGCATGTGGAGTTACGCATACGTTTTGCTCCTGACTCGCGTGCCGATTACAAAGACAGCTTTATTGTTCAGTTCGAAACAGAGCAAACCGCGCCGCCCGGATCAGCAGGGACTCCAGGGTCAGCTGGGTCAGCGGAAATAGTGGTGCCGTTGATGGGACGTCGCGAACCTCCAGAGCTGACACTGCCTTTGGTTGTGCATGCACAGAATACTCTGGTTGGTGGTCGCTCGACCACACCACTCATCTGCAAAAATCTAGGTGGTAAAGCACGATTCTGGCTCATGAGCGAACAAGCTTGGTCTCAACTGGAGTATCTGCAGGTCGTTAGCCCTGGTACATCTCCTGTTCGCTCAGCTGTCGACTTGCTGGGCAGTGAACAGCGGCAAGGAACGAGTTTAGAGGTGGGTCCGTTCTTCCTGACGCCGAACGAGGTAGAACTCGATAAAGGAGAAAGTGTGACCTTCAATCTCGTGTACACACCCACTGGCGTCGGAGAGCAACGTGAACGGTTTGTTATGGTCTGTGACAACTGCCTTGTGCGCATTTTTCAGATCGTTGGTCGCGGTTGCCAGGTGGACATTACTGCTACACGTGTGAACGACTCGCCAATTGATGCGAATGTCGCGGAAATGGGTCCTCTGGATCACATGATCTTCCCCAACGAGATTCTCGTGAATGGTCAAGCGCAGCAGACCATTGTAATCACCAACGATACGCCACTGGACATCAAATATTCGTGGAAGATCTATCCACTACTCCAGGAAACTAGAAATGAGGGTATGAACGAAGACAGCAATGAAAAAGCTATGATGGTGCCGCTTCCACCCCAGTGGAGCCCTCCATTTCGCGTGGTCCCCGACAGTGGGGTATTTGCATTGTCATCATCGAAAGAGTTCACTATCGAGTTCTTGCCAACGGAAGCTCGCACTTATGTGTGCCAAGCAACACTCATGATTAATGACATACCGGCGTGCAGCATGCCGGGGCCTGAGCAGATGTCGCATCTCAAGGCAGCCTTTAAGGCCCACGATGACTCCCTTAACCCCACGAGTCGAAGCAGCACGGAAATTGCAGGACTCGATGCCAGGGTTTTCTCTGCAGCTTCACGGACGTGGAAGGCTCGGGAGTTTTACGATCACACCCGAACTCAGTGATTCATGGATACCAGTCCAGGATGATGACACACAACAACCAGGAACTTCTGGTCGCGAAGCTGAGCAGATGCTACGGCAAAACCGTAGATATTCAGCCAGCGTGATGCTTAAAAATCAGTGCGATGCACGTATTGGGTTTCGCTGGGACCTCGCGCGACTGCGCCAACGGTATTTGGCAGCAGCCGGCGGTCCTTCAATATCGACGCTAATTTCAACAGCGAAGAATCAACCCCACATTTTGAACTTACTATCTCACCCCACCGGTCACCTTGCACCGCTTGGCTGCCAAAAAGTGGAGATCGCGTTCACACCACTTTGCACTGGTGATTTTTCACTCAGTGTGCCATGTATAAACGTGTCATCTAACGAAAGTCAGTCCCCGGGTTTGAACGATGGCTGCTTCTCGAGGGTCACATTTCCAAAGCAGAGATCGAGATTGTTACGCGGGAGGTAGACTTTGGTTTAGTTCTCGTCGGTGCGAGCGTTGAAGCATCCATCATCATCCGAAATCCGTCGCGTAGTGTGGTCACGAGCTGGCGGCTCCTTCACTTGGATGGGTCTACACCAGGTGGGGACGAGTCGGGCATGATGCAGCGCCGCCAATCGCAATTTTCGCAAGCCTCACAACTGCGGCGTTCCAGCTCAAAAGAATCTATAGTCTCGCGTCAATCTACAATGTCTTCAGGTTCAGGCAATGACACAGAGCGCAGTCTTTTCACTTCGCGGGATATTCTGCCGCGAGCTACGGTAGCCTTCGCACCAGAAAGTGGCATGTTGGCGCCGGGTGAGACGTTCACGGTGAAAGCTACTTGTCTGGCAGGATCGTTGCCTGAGCGGTTCCGCGGTTTTTCCGTTGTCAAGCAGCCCCGAGCGACTCTTCTTCGGAGTGGATACCAGGGGTGTACAAGCAGTAGTAAGTGCGCGCGCCGAGATCCAATCCCCTAACGTCTTCCTTTCCACAACTCGAATGCCGCTAGGAACGACCTACATGGGAGTGGAGGCCCGACGAACAATTGAGCTTGTAAACGTTTCAAACCTCGAGGCTGCTTTCAAGTTCGTTGAGCCAGAGGGTGCGTCAAGAGCTTATACTGTCGCATTTTCACCACGACAAGGAACAATACACTCCAAAGAACGTCTTGAGATCACAGTAAGCTACACACCGCGACAGTTAGGAGGTCCACAGCCGTGTTTGCGTGCAGCGTTCGAGGTCTAACTGCCCCTTTGGGCTTCGAGGTCACGAGCAACCACAAAGGTCTTGTGCTCTCGTATGAGCTCCTTCCTGGTCCAAGCTCAACGAAATTGGGATTATTAAAAGAAAACCACGCGATTGACACATCAGTTGTCGCTTTACCGAAGTCACCGAAGGAGATCGCGCTGGAGCGTGGTATCCCCTCTCGGACTGTGACCTGGAGCCAGACACTAACCCACTGAGCAACGTGCCTAAACTTGTTTTTGGGGACAGTATTCCACTCGGCGACCGGCGTTCACTGTACCTGCTCATTCGAAACTTCAGCGGTATTGAAGCGCTTGTGGATCTCGAAGCTAAAAAGTTTCCAGCCGCCGAAGTGACTGCTTCGTCCCTCACCACAACGATAAATTCCTCCGGTGCTGGTTCTAGTATTGAGAGCTTCACACAACAGATCGGAAACCGATTCTCTTCATCTCCAACGTCTCCAGTATCGCGCAGCAAAAACAATAATAACAATAGTCCGAGATCCTCTACGAACACAACTTCTCTAGGGTCGACGAAAACGGACTCGGTTGGAAGCAGCCCCAAATCGGGGATTTCAGATTTCAACGATGCCGGATCGCGATTTCAGACCGAAAATGGGCGCACATACCTGCGCCAATCTGCTGAAAACGTGGAGAATAAGCAACTATTGTGTGCAGGGCGTGGTGTGGCATTCCAACTGCTCCCCGACCGTGTCCATATTCCGCCCTGGGAGCAAGTCGTTGTGCGTGTTACGTGCTTCAATAACATGCCTGGCACCTATGTGGATGACATCGTGAGCCGCGCCACGGGAGCACCCCTGTGTTTTTGCACGCCAATGTGGGCATTGTGGGGACACCGCTCGCACTGGATCGCAATTGTGTTGGACTCCACTTCGGGAAGCCTGTGCCAGTTGGAAGGGTTCAGCAGCTACTTCGGGAGCCAACCTTACACTTCGGTGCTGTTTGCGTGCGTGCCGCCAGTATTACACGCACTCTTCGTGTGACGAATCGCGGGCCGCAATGTGCTCGTCTCAAGTGGAAATTGGTGGAAAATGGGCGAGAAGATCATCTCGTAACTGTGACGCTGCGCGTTGACTTTGGCTCACGACTTCAGTTGCGCATTACGCCCTGCGACGATGAAAACTACGGTGCTAATGCGTTGCCTTTCAAGGTAGAACCTCCAACTGCTATTGTGCCAGCGTTCAGTACCACTCCATTCCGAATTACGTTTGAACCTTCCAAGGATGGTGTAGCGGAGCCAAGGGCTCTGCTTCTGGCTGATGCGCACTGGTACGATGCCAATCCGGAGGAAACCATAGCACTGTGGACACAGAGGACAGTATTTCTCACGACTCCGAAGGTGATTCCCGGCAGGAAGACCCCGCTAGTCCCTCCAGACATAGCAACAATAATTCAGGTGGGGCTGCGCATGCTGTTGCAGCAGGAAAGGCATTTGCTGCTGTACGTATGGCCAACGCGATTGTTCGAAAAGTAAAGGATTCCAGCATTCCTTCATCATCTTTCAGCCCAAAGTGTGTGCGTGTACTCCTTTCCGCCGACGTCATCGAACCCGAACTCTCCATCGACAAACCCAAAGAGCAGCTGCAACAGTACCGATCGCCACAGCTATCCCAATCGGCCAGAAGCGGTATAAACAGAAGTGTCACACCAACAGTGACGCCACCGCCGTTGCTAGTCCCGTACCACATTAAGTTCACAACATGGTCCACGTTGTTGTCCACAGCGGCAGCACAACACGTTTTTCATCAACGTGAACTGTTCTTGGTGAATCGACTGGAGTCGAGGGTGACATTCCGACTTGAGTGCGATGGACCATTTGCTGTTGCACAAGCTGACTCGTTAGCACCGCGTCATCCATTATCGTTAGCCGATCTACCACCGGCACACCGCCGATCCACTGCTCAAGGTGAGTCTTACATGTTCATGCTTCCGCCGCAGATGTCCGTGCGCATTGATCTGCGCTTTTTACCATCGCCATCGTTGGTAGCCAATTCGTCATCTTCGTCATCCTCGAAACCGAAGCAGCTTCTCCAAGAGCAACAGCAGCCACTACACTCGCGGCTCGATGGCGAGTTGCGCATTAAGTTTGCAACACGCTCGGTGCAGACAATTCGGCTGGCTGCAGTGGTGCTGCGGCCTGCAGTTGTGGTGTCTCCATCCGTTTTTTGTTTTGGACGAGTTCATCTCTCAGCTTCACGGCTCATTGTCCTCCGAATCGTGAACCCAACAGTTGTGCCAGCGCGCTTTGCCGTGCAACATGTGCCCAGGCCCAAGCCTGTCTCCCGTGCACAGCAGCAGGAAATGAACCAGCACCATGCACACTCGCTGGACGAACCGAACGTCTTCACTTTTTCAACACGTTCAGGCGAACTTCGCGGACCCACCACTACCCTCAAATCAGCTGGTGGCTGGTTACCAACTACTGATTCAACGAAAGATCTGTTGGGTGAAAACGCAACCACGACCCACCCGCTTGTGCACGCACCACTAGAGCTGCGTGTTGAATTTCACCCTCGCGAGTGGTCAGCACTACAAAAGCCGCTTCCGTTTCGCTGTAGAGCACGGCCGTGACTTTGAAGTAGTGCTGGAAGGTGTTGGCCACTTGGACGAGGTAGACGACCCATGCGACGCTGACCGCCCACTTGTCCGTGTGAAGGAGCTCCAACACTCGTTCCACATCTTCCGCGGCTCCTCTCCTCAAGTTAGCCTGCACAAGCAGACAGTAAATGGAACACAGTTGACGTGAGGCAAGGCAACGCAGGGTCATCGATAAATGGTGTCGTGTTTTCTTGTGTGGCTTCGTGCAACTTGCACGAAGAATACGCGTGATTAAGTGAGTAGGCAGGCGTGCGTGGCGCGGGCCCTAGGCACGCATATTAAATACAGTTTTGGTCCAGCCGTCTTGGCTAGGTACGAGTTCGAGTCCTGAATGGAACGGGATCTCGAGGTCCGGGCTGCTTTCGATGGGGACACCCAGGAAGTACGAGTACAGCACCTGCAATGTCGAGATGTGCGAAACCACCAGCACAGGACCTGTGTGCTGCTCGATGTCGATGAGGACAGGCTCCAGGCGTAGCATCAGGTCCTGGTACGATTCACCACCGGGGAAGCGTGTGCGCCACGGGTCTTTTCAAACGCCGCATAGGCCTCAGGCATTTGTTCTTGCATCTGACTCATCGTCATTCCGTAGCATTCGCCCTTGTCCAGAGGATTCAACGTCGCAATTTGCACTGTAAGGCACGATGCAAACAGCAACAATTAATATCTGGCAGAAACAAATAAACAGATAAAAAACACAGTGGAACGTACTCCGCTTGCCCTGGGAAACGAAGCTTACTGTCTCCACAGCACGCGGCAAAGTTGAAGTCATGGTGAGGCATTCAGTAGGGTTGTCCTCCAGCGTGATTCCTTCATTCTCCATCCACACGTTTGTACGCTGCTTCACAAACTCTCCGACGCGATATGCAAAGCCTACACCCAGTGGACTCAGTGAAGCCGAGCGTGGGGCAATACACGGGTCTTTAATGAGCGTGCGAAAGTCACGTCGCACTTCAGTGCAATGTCCAGCACGCACGAGCCAAATGGGGCGGTGCTCAATATGGAAGCTCATCATGTAGGGCAGGATGGACTTGGCCACATGTCCATAGATTCCCTTGGCGTGCACTTTGGACTGCATATCAAACAGTTTAATGTAGCTGCTGTCCTCTTCATCCTCCAGAGCTTCATAGGCAGCTTCATAGTTTTTCAGTCGCTGCTTCAAGTCCTCCATCGCTTCTTCCTCTGGCATGTGGCTATAGTCTGGACTGCACTCCACTTTCTGTCTGATATTGGCAGTGATCACGGCCTCACTGGTGCAGATACTCTCCACAAAGACCACGTGGACGCTGGTCTTGTACTCCGCTGCGAAGGCGTCAAAAGTGTCTCGCAGCACTTTTCTCCTCTTCTTTGTGGTGTTGGTGGCGTCAAAACCGCCACGTCTCCTCCTTTGGCTCCGTTCTCCCCTGCAAACCAGCGCTGGACCTGTTTAAGTGATTCTAGAGCCAATAACTCTCGTTCTTCCTTGGCCCGGGCGTTGTTTGGGTCAAAGAACGTGTGATCCTGCATACCTGCACTCTTAGCTCGACGGAGCTGTCCCACATTAAATACTTGACACTTGAATCCTTTCCAACACAAGAATTTCCACAGCTTCTTCGCGATAAAAGACTTGCCACGCGCGGGTAGCCCGACCATAACCAGCACTAATTTATCGGCCGTTGGCGTGTACCGTTGGCGTTCCGAGAAGAGTGGGCGGTTTGTCTCACGTGAGTCGCGACGGTTCAGGATTTTGGGCGGAGGGGGTACGGTGAAGGTTACGGTCTTGTAATCCATCGAGTCTGGGGCTCCTGGGGACGGCAGTTTGAGCTCGAAATCGTGCGGAGACCGCGGGTGTTGAATCTCCAGAGGGGGTGGAGGCGTGATGGAGGACTCGGAGCAAGTGTTGGATGAAGTGTCCGCTGCGCTCGGAGGCGTGTCCGCCCGGGAGTAGGAGAGACCGCCGGCTCCACGAGCGCCATGTTGACTCTTTGCTGTGCAAATTTCGAAATGGGCGGACCAAAGAAGCGAATCGCACCAGGCAGAAAAAAGCGAATAAGTTTCAGATTTGAGTAAATTGACACTGAAGTCGAATTTAGTACTATACATAGAGATTCGATTGGTTTATATAAGTGACATCTAAAAAAGATTGCGCGAAATGTTGAAGCGCGTATAAGTTGACAGATAAATAAGACGCTGTATGTATTGTTATATTAGGTAGGTTTAGTAAAGTACCGTGGCGGAACATTTGGATAAGTCGCGTCCACAAGAAAATGCGAAGGGGTCGCACCAACTATTACTGATTGCACTGAGAATGTCCTACTGGTCCCTATGCCTGAATATATTGATGTGGCTGGCTACGCATTCCCGCAACACGTACGCTGCGAGTCTTTCCAGCCACTTTTTTTTTCTGTCTACGTTTCTTGCGCTACTGACCTCGCCGAAATGCTCTCAGCCGTCTCGCTCCGTGCTTCCCTTCAGTCCGCTCTTGAGCAGTTCCAGCATTTTCCTCGCTGCGTTGACATCCTTGTTTCAGAAGTTGGCCTTTGTAATGGGTCTGGTCATCCCATTACATTGGATCGAAGGCGGAAACAGGCATTGTGATCAGCTTGAGCTCTCATTGAATTCTATATTTTCCAAACAAACAAAACAAGAAATGTGGACATTCTCGGTGCCTTTCATAATAAAGCTCAGTGCAAAACAATTCGTAGCTGTTGGAATCGATGGTGTAGTGAACCCGGTACTTATTTTCTCGACACCTGCAGAACGAATTGACGAATCCGTCTCTGAAAAGTGAATGCTTGCGCAATCTAGCAGAGAGAAATTCCTCCATTGTGCCAGGTGGGAAAAAATCAACAGGAGTCGCCAATATTGTACCGGTGACCAATACGTTTCGAGTCGATGGAATTCTTACTTGTGGTATGGCGTTGAATAGCGAGTGGCGATTGCAGTGGCAGATGTAAAAAGCGCAAACATCGCAGGGCTCAAAAGCTGCGGCCAGCATATCTCATTTGTATGGAGCACTGTGGATTTGTTTTACATGTGCTGCAACCCAATGTCTTGCTTTGGATGTGGACGACCCTCTGGTTAAACAAAACAAGCCACTTTGTTATCGACGGTAATGTTTCAAGCCCGGCCATGGGTCGTATGCGCAATCAGAATAGTCTCATCGCTTCGTCCTGGAAGGTCTCTGCACCGGTGGCAGCGGGATTGTCCGGCCCAGTGTGAAGTGAGCTGGTGAGGTTGTTGGATGGGTTAACCCAATGCTGAACGCTAGTTGGTTTGACGAATATGTGCTCGAGAGAAAAAAGCAATCCCAACAGCGGTTGTCACTTTCTTTCTTCTCGGATGGAGTCTGACAACACCACGGTTGTTCAGCCTCAATCCGCATCACAAAGAACGTAGAGGCACTACGAAAAGTGCCCTGACAAGAAACTAGCATGATGAAAGGTAGAATTGAAGAATCTGTCTCCATGATTCCAGTGTTGATGGCGTTACTTCGATCTGGGAATGACACTCAAATGGAGGACGCAGCCAATGCGCAATCAAACGTTGCTACGGATGATGACGGCAGAGTTGCGATTGCAGCGGCTGGGGAAATCCCGGCGTTAGTGACTCTCGTGCAAGATAGCAATGACATTCAAAAGAACGTGGCCACATCGGTATTGGCGCGGCTTGCACTGAACAGTGACAGTGTAGTGACGATCGCAACAGCGGGTGGAATTCCGCCGTTGGTGGCTTCAGTACGTGCTGGAAACGATGACCAGAATTATCACGCTGCGTGGGCACTACAGAATTTGGCTATGACTGAAAACAACGAAAAATCCATTGCAACAGCAGGGGGATCCCGCCATTGGTGGCATTGGTGCGTGATGGGACCGATGGTCAAAAGAGGTAGGCGCAGAGGCACTGATAAATCTTTCAGTGAGCTATGACAACAAAGTTACTATTGCAGCAGCGGGTGGAATTCCACCATTAGTGACATTAACGCGAGAGGGTGATGATGTTCAGAAAGAATTCGCTGCGGTGGCATTGGCGAATCTAGCAGTGAGCGGCAGCAATGCGGTAGCCATTGCATCAACAGGTGGGATTCCACCGTTGGTGGGACTTGCACGAGATGGTAATGGCGCCCAGAAAGAGGAAGCTGCGAGGGAAAAATGCTGACAATCGAGATACCATATCAGACGTGGATGGGATCCCGCTGTTATCGGACCTAGTACGGCGTGACAACAACAAGCAAAGAGAAATGTCGTTTGTGCTCTACGCTTTCTTGCGTTGAATTACCAAAACAGAGAGTTCATCGTAGCTGTCGGTGAGATTCCGCCGTAGGTATCATTGGTACGTAATGGCAGTGACAATCAAAAATACGAGAGTGCAGCAGCTTTGGCGACTCTCCCGTCGAACGATGACAACGAAGTAGCTATTGCAGTGGCAGGTGGAGTTACGCCGTTAGTGGCGTTGATGAGAGATGATGAACAACACGAAAAGAAGCACACTGTTTATGCAGTTAAGGATCTTGCATTCAACGACAACAACAAAGTGGAGATTGTAGCTGCCGGTGGACTTCCAGTCTTAGTTGCGTTGGAGCGAGATGGAAGTGATACTCTAAAGAAGGCAGCCACAGAAACGGTTTGGGATCTAGTCGTGAACACTGACAAGAAAGTGGCGTTGATATGATGGTACCAGCGACAGGAAAGAGAAAATTCCTGGTGTAGCATGAACGATGTTGATGCCGCTGGAAACATTTTTTTTTGAAAATCGATGATGACATTGCGTTACCTTTGTGTGCATATCGTCGTTCAGCAGAGGAATCGGAAGAATGCTTGGTCAGGCAGTTGCGATGACAACCTCGATTGGATGCATAAATAACAATAAAATGAGAGTTACGATATTGTGGTACGGGACCAAAATATTTGTTGATAACTGCACTATTCTCAAAAATGGGTTCAGCGGTGTGGACACATAGATGTATCCATTTCTATTTTAGAAATGGGATCAAGGTGGTGTATACAGCAAAATACACCCATTTCATAAATGGGTATATTTTCACCAAGCAAAAGCACTCCATTGGTTAAAACATACCCAGTCCACGATAATATGGGGAAGACGATTGCAATTGAGGAATCTGTGGCCAATATCCCCATTCTGGTGGCGTTGTTGCGCGATGGAGACGACGTCCAGAGATAAAGTCGTGGAGGCACTACGAGATCTCTCAGCTACTACTGCTAACCAAGTGGTGATTGAAAATGCCGGTGGAATTCCGCCTTTAATGGCGCTAGTACGAGCTGGAAGTGCCTCTCAAAGCGAGAAAGCCATCGGAACGTTGCAGAATCTGGCATCCAACCCTTGTATTAAAGAGGCTATTGAAGTAGAAGTTGGAGCTCCATTCGTGGCATTACTGTGTTGTAGTAGCAACGAATTGAAAGAGGAGAAATCAGTGGGGAGCATGGTGGAGACAACAGCACAAGAGAAAGAAGTAACTGCAGTAGCGGCCGGAATTTCTCCGTTAGTGGCTTTGATGCGTGGTGGCAATGGTCCCCAGAAAGCGGCAGCTGCAGTGGCCTTGTGGAATTTGGCGTTGAAAGCTGAAAACCAAGAAAAAATCGCCACGGCGGGTGGAATTGAGCCTCTGGTGATGTTGGTTCGTGATGGCAACGACATTCAAAAAGAGAAGGGGGCGGGGGCATTAAAAACACTTGCACTTAATGACGAGAACCGAACTACTATTGCTACAGCAGGTGGCATTGCTCCATTGGTGGCGTTGGTGCATTCGGGTACGGACGTTCAGAAGCAACAAGCAGCTGCGGCTTTGTGGAATTTGTCGGTGAACGACGAGAACAAAATGGCAATCGCAACAGCGGGTGGTATTCAGCCACTAGTGACGTTGGCACGTGATGGCAACAATGTCCAAAAGGAGAAAGCTGCCGGGGCATTGTGGAACTTGTCGATGCGCACTGCGAACCAGGATGCGATTGGAATGGCGGGTGGGATTCGTCCGTTAGTGATATTGGCGCGTGATGGTAACGACGCTCAAAAAGAACATGCCGCAGGAGCGTTGCAGAATTTGTCAACAAAGCCGATATTCAAGTGATGATTGCAAGAGAGGGTGGAATACCGCCATTGTTAGCATTAGCGCGGGATGGTAATGGTGCTCAGAAGAAGTTGTCCGGGGAAGCGATGCAGAACCTCGCTCTAAGCACTGAAAACAATGTATTTATTGAAGCACGAGGCATTATTCCTCTACTTGTTGTGATGGCACGTGATGGTGACGGTGTTCAGAAGCAGAGCGCTGCGGAGGCGTTGCGAAAACTTTCAAGCACTCCAGAGAACAAAGTGGCGATCACAGCGGCTGGAGGTATTTCGGTGTTAGTGACGTTACTAAGCTACGATAACGACGTTGGGAAAGAGGACTCTGTCTCTGCGTTGTGGAATCTTTCGATGAATGCTGACACCCGAACTGCAATCGTAAAGGAAGGTGCTATACCACCGCTGGTGGCAATGCTACAAACTGGCAACAACACCCAAAAGGCGAAGGCAGCGGGGGTCTTAGGAGCATTAGGGCTTAATAGCACCTACCGAGCGGCAATTGCTGAAGCAGGCAGTATCCCGCCGTTGGTGATGCTAGTGCGTGATGGTAATGAGACTCTTAAAAGCCATGCAGCTTCTGCGCTGTGGAACTTATCTGCGAGGGATACGAACCAAGTTACCATTGCCGAGGCTGGAGGTATCCCCCGTTAGTGAGGTTAGTGCGTGATGGCAGCGCTCGACATAAACAAATAGCCTCTGCAGTTTTACGGAATCTATCAGCGAATTCTGACAATCGAGTGGCTATTGCGACGGCAGATGGGATACCGCCATTAGTGGAGTTGATACGCTATGGAAACGATACACAGAAGCAGAATGCTGCAGCGACTTTGCGGAATCTTGCGACGAACGAAGACAATAAAGTGATGATAGGAGCGGCTGGTGGGATTCTGCCGTTAGCGACACTTGTGCATTCTGGCAGCGACACTCAAAAGTGCACGCACTTGCTGCTCTGTGGATGCTATCGGAAAGAGCAGATTATCAAATTGAAATTGCAGCAGCAGGTGGTATTTCCCCACTTGTGGCGCTAGTACGTGATGGGGATACTACTAAAAAGAGAGCGCTTCTAGCGTTTTAAGGAACCTATCTCTGAATTCCGACAATCGAGTAATTATTGCAGCGGTAGGCGGTATTCCACCGTTGGTGGAGTTAGTGTCCTCAGGCAATGACACGCAGAAATTGATTGCTGCCAGAACGTTGAGAAATCTTGCCTTGGATGATTCTAACAAAGTACCTATAGCAGCAGCAGGAGCTATCCCGCCGTTGGTGGCATTACTACGCAAAGGAAGCAACACTCAAAAAGAGGTCGCGGCCGATGTGTTGTGGAAACTATCCATGGACGTAAATAATCAATTGATTGTTGCAACAGCAGGTGGGATCCCGTCGTTGGTGAGGTTGGTTGACGGTGGCACTGACCTTCAAAAGCTGAGGAGTGCAGGGGCTTTGGGGGCCCTTGCATCCAATCACGAAAACCGAGTGGTGATTGCTGCTGCAGGTGGTATTCCGCCGTTGGTCGTATTGCTACACGGTGGCGGCGATGCCCAAAAATGCCACGCAGCTGCAGCGCTATGGAATTTATCGCTGAGACCTGAGAACAAAGCAGTGATAGCAGCAGAAGGTAAGACCCCATCGCTGCTGGCGTTAGTGTGCGGCGACAATGGCATTCAGAAAGCGATTTCATTGCGTGCGTTGCTGAATCTAGCGGTAACATCCGACAATAAAATGGTTGTTGCTACGGATGGAGGCATTCCAGTGATATTGGCGTTAGTTCGTGATGGCAACCAAGACCAAAAGGAGCACGCAGCTGCTGCGCTGTGGACTTTATCGGTTGAAGTCGATAACAAAACGGTCATTGCAGCGACGGGTGGTATTCCATTGTTGGTGGAGCTGGCACGTGGTGGCAACGATGCCCAGAAAGAGAACGCTACTGGGGCGCTTTGGGGTCTAGCCGTGAATGCGGACAACAAAGTGGCTATTGCAAAAGCGGGTGGTATCCCAACGTTGTTAGCATTGCTACATGAAGGGAATGTCATTCAAAAGAGAATGCCTCGGGTGCTCTGTGGGGTCTGGCATCAAACGATGCCA
This sequence comes from Phytophthora kernoviae, assembly GCA_008080845.1. Lineage (NCBI taxonomy): Eukaryota > Oomycota > Peronosporomycetes > Peronosporales > Peronosporaceae > Phytophthora > Phytophthora kernoviae. Next base: position 175,832 of record VKKV01000312.1, on the reverse strand, counting down.
ACACAGTCGCAATCGTAGTTGCTGGTGGTATTCCATTACTGATGGCCTTAATCCATGATGGAAATGACGTTCAAAAGGAGAACGCCTCAGGGGCGCTTTGGGTTTTATTTGTGAACACGAAGAATCGAATTGCGATTACTGATACATATGATATTCCAGCGTTGGTAACGTTGGCTCGTGATGGCAATGATATACATAAGGAAAACGCTTCAGGCGTGCTTTGGACTCTCTCGTTGAACGAAGATAATAAACTCGCGATCAAGAGCGCTGGTGCTGTTGCAGTGTTGAAGGCTCTGGTTCGTAGTGGAAATGATATCCAGAGAGAGAACGCATCGGGGACACTTTGGGGATTGTCTACGAATTTCGACGAACAAATTAATGAGCGTACGCCTTCGTGATGATTCGCTATCGACAGTATAATCGCGTCAAATTGTATTCTCTGTGGTGATTGCATCCTGGCAAAATCTGTGAAGTTGTGATCGTGGTTACAATTGCGGATTTCTCCATTTGGTAGTTGCTGAATGCAGGCGACGACGTTCATAAAGAGAATGTTATTGTGAAGCGTTTCAGTGATCGCCAAAAACCTAGTTGGAGTAGCAGTGTTGGATCGACAATCGAACTAGTCGATATTGGCAACGGCGTTCAGAATGACAGTGGTTCGTGGAGATTTTGCACTTACAGAAACTAGCCGAGGACTAAGGAATTGAGGTGGTTGGATATTCGTAACGTACGTGTGTGATGCAACTACTATCAGGTTTCTGGGGATTGTTGTTGAAAATACTACGTTCATGGTAAAAATGATGACGAAGAGCACGCAGCTGCTGCACGGTTCGCAGCACTGATGGCCTCTGAATTCTTTCTCGTCGGACGGAACAAGCTCCAGCAACCGCTGTGTTGTACTCTCTGGAGAGGTGTTGCCTCAGAACGCTTATCATACAGGTACAGCTTTTTGCCATCACTAGGGATAAGTGCACGAATCCCCATCGTCACCAATATCACGTCTTCTTCCGGAAGAGGTGGTTCTTTGGTCTCTATGACTCGTTGCTTTAGCTTTGATGACCAAGTGACACGGAAGTGAGCTGTATACTGAAGCAAAACAATGATCGCCATATTCTGGAAATACAGGGAGGGGTGAACTTGATGGAACCCCAGCGTCGAAATATCAAGTCCCGCGTACGTGAACACGCCGCCGGATAACATAGTCGGACAACATAGTCATGGTGAGAAGCGATGTGACGCTGATTCATGGAGATCTGCGGTGCTGGAGGTTCTCGGTTATCACCACCACTTTTTATTACTCGAAGTATGACTGATTGGCGCTTAACATATCGAAAGAATGCCAAGACAAAATGGAGATGAAGAGATATCTCGAATACGCTTTGCCAAACGGCGAGTCGAAACGGAGGCGGAAAGTAAGTTACAGCATAATCATTTTGTCCAGTTCATCGCAGCTTCTCTGTGTGGAAATATCGATTAAAAACACGGGTGTGTATCCAACTCGGAGGCTGGGTCCATTTCAACATGGCACAACTGATAGTCAATGGGTAGGCGGTGTTGAGTAACTCGAATGTCGTGGGGTGGTTAACTGCTGGAGCAGTATATCAAGGCGAGTCAGCCACTGAAAGCAAAAACATGTTAAGGTAGCGACAGGTTCATGTCAAGCATTGCACCGACACCTTATGATCTACAACCCTGGCGGTCTTGCAATAAAATCTGTGCGTTAGGGGAGACTGCCACAGCTTTAGGTTGTTAAGGACCGTTAGATTAGCTCGGTGCTCTACTCCTCGCAGTACTGCGCCCCCGTCAGTCCGTCAAGTACCATCATTGTTCCAGATATCGAATGTCGGTGCACGAACTACGATCACAAGACTCGAAAGAGGTTTGAAAGGGTATAATGGTTTTATGGTTATCAAGTGTGTTGTTAGTATTTGATCGATCGATTGGTCATTGCGTCAAGAATGAACGGTGCTCGCTGGCTCTCGCCAGGGCTGTTGCGCTCCTCTGCTTCGCGTCCGCCACCTGCTGCAGATATCTCGGGTTGGTGAGGAAGTCGAACAGTCGAGAGCCTGCATTCTTGGCTCGGGCTCGATAGTCCACCATATTGCAGCGGCTGTGGTGTTCAGCGTGAGCTTGGACAGTACGCTGGACTTGGATTGGCGCCAGCTTCAGCTACGCGCGGCAGCGGGATCTTGCTTGATCGCGGATGAGTGGGGAGTGAATACTGCACCCGGTTCTTGACTTCGGCAGCTGCTGCGATCTTAGTCGCGGCCGGGGTCATTTCTTCGGCTTTGTCATACTTCGTTGAGGCATCGAGCGACGATGTGGGGGCCGATTCAATTACCGATGTGTTTTCCTCAGCGACATCCATGTCATGGAGAGACTTGGCGAAATCAGCATGGCCGGTGGCAGCGTCAAATAGCGACGAGGTTGGTTCCTCGGTCGGTTCCTCGGTCGGGTGGACGTCAGCGGCAGCAAGTTCGGCGGTGAACCGCGAGTCGACACGATTGAACGGCTGTGCTGGAGTTGTCGACGCAACCGGAGTGGTGAGCGTCTCGAAGAAGTCGACGAGGGTGTGCACGTCTTGGTTGCAGTCGACGGTAGCGGAGGTGGTGGGGTCGGAAGTGACGGTGGCGATGGCAATGTTCTCGAAGAAGTGAATTCGCGCTTGAACGGACATCTTGGTGGGGTAGGTGGAGCTTGGTGGAAGGGAACTTGGGGGCTTGGGAGCTTGAGAGGCAGACCGGAAATTCGGAAGTAAGCGCTTGGGCGCCTCGGCGGCAGCTTCACCTCGGTCAGATGAGTTTTGGCGCCAACCATCTTCCACTATGGTCTCTCAGCAAGAGATTCAAATTCGGCGGGAAGTCCAAGAGCTAGTAAGAGACTGCGTAGGGTTCATGAGAACACTTTTCTCAGTAAAAGGCAACACGATTCGAAAAACAAAATATGCGTAGACTTGGCCTCGCATTGTGGTATGTGTTTGTGGTAGATTAATATTAAAAAAAAAACAGCAGTGAGTGGAATGCAAGAGCGAGATACTTGAATTGCACAAATACTTCACGTTAAACTGGTGTAGCATTTACTTATTAATTCACACGAGAGGCTCCATAAATACTACTTCGTGTTTACAAACACAAACGGCAATGCGAGGCCAAGTCTACGCATATTTTGTTTTTTCGAATCGTGTTGCCTTTTTACTGAGAAAAGTGTTCTCATGAACCCTACGCAGTCTCTTACTAGCTCTTGGACTTCCCGCCGAATTTGAATCTCTTGCTGAGAGACCATAGTGGAAGATGGTTGGCGCCAAAACTCATCTGACCGAGGTGAAGCTGCCGCCGAGGCGCCCAAGCGCTTACTTCCGAATTTCCGGTCTGCCTCTCAAGCTCCCAAGCCCCCAAGTTCCCTTCCACCAAGCTCCACCTACCCCACCAAGATGTCCGTTCAAGCGCGAATTCACTTCTTCGAGAACATTGCCATCGCCACCGTCACTTCCGACCCCACCACCTCCGCTACCGTCGACTGCAACCAAGACGTGCACACCCTCGTCGACTTCTTCGAGACGCTCACCACTCCGGTTGCGTCGACAACTCCAGCACAGCCGTTCAATCGTGTCGACTCGCGGTTCACCGCCGAACTTGCTGCCGCTGACGTCCACCCGACCGAGGAACCGACCGAGGAACCAACCTCGTCGCTATTTGACGCTGCCACCGGCCATGCTGATTTCGCCAAGTCTCTCCATGACATGGATGTCGCTGAGGAAAACACATCGGTAATTGAATCGGCCCCCACATCGTCGCTCGATGCCTCAACGAAGTATGACAAAGCCGAAGAAATGACCCCGGCCGCGACTAAGATCGCAGCAGCTGCCGAAGTCAAGAACCGGGTGCAGTATTCACTCCCCACTCATCCGCGATCAAGCAAGATCCCGCTGCCGCGCGTTCGTAGCTTGAAGCTGGCGCCAATCCAAGTCCAGCGTACTGTCCAAGCTCACGCTGAACACCACAGCCGCTGCAATATGGTGGACTATCGAGCCCGAGCCAAGAATGCAGGCTCTCGACTGTTCGACTTCCTCACCAACCCGAGATATCTGCAGCAGGTGGCGGACGCGAAGCAGAGGAGCGCAACAGCCCTGGCGAGAGCCAGCGAGCACCGTTCATTCTTGACGCAATGACCAATCGATCGATCAAATACTAACAACACACTTGATAACCATAAAACCATTATACCCTTTCAAACCTCTTTCGAGTCTTGTGATCGTAGTTCGTGCACCGACATTCGATATCTGGAACAATGATGGTACTTGACGGACTGACGGGGGCGCAGTACTGCGAGGAGTAGAGCACCGAGCTAATCTAACGGTCCTTAACAACCTAAAGCTGTGGCAGTCTCCCCTAACGCACAGATTTTATTGCAAGACCGCCAGGCTGGCGAGGCTGCGTCGAGGTTGTCGCCGTTGCCTCCGCCTGAGTATAGTCGTAACTTGCAGAGCGCCAGCTCAAGTCAGCGCAGCTGATGGACGACATGAGACCACCTACAGGTTCTTTTACCGGGATCTGTTAAGACCTTAAAGAGCCACCACTTGCAACGGTAGTTTTTCAGGTTGGTAAGTTGCCAACGCAGTTTACTGTAGCTTCGATGCGACGGCACAAATGTTGGTATTCTTCTCCATGGATGCTCCAATTGTATTTGGCATTTTTCGCGACGGGCTCTGTGGTAGTTGGCGATGTATCTGCAGTAGCGTCATTTTTACCTGGTGAGTTGAGTTACTCAGTAGGTCTGGACTTCCTACGACGCGTCTTTAGTGCCTTGGATACTTTTGCGCACATCTTCAATATCATCAACATTAAGCTAAATAATAACAGTTGGGCACTGAGCTAATTGCATTGTACCACATTAAAACCAAAGCTGCTTTGTAGATAACAACCTAGATTGACCTCATTAGCCAAAAGTGGTGCTTGGATTCCGCACCGGTACTTACCGGTACTTACCGGTACTGATCTTGCTGTGCTCTTTTCGATTGAAACCGTTTGATTTGCAGCTCAACCTATTCATTAATTGTCAACTACAACACAATACAGCAATGAACATCTCAATTGAAAGTTCGATTGACAGTGTTCCGATCCTATTGGCGTTGATTCGTGATGGCAACGACGTCCAGAAAGAGATGGTCGCCGAGGAATTACAGATTCTGTCCACAAAAGCAAACACCCAAGAGGCAATCGTAAAAGACGGGGGACTTCCTCCACTATTGGCTTTGGTTCGGATCTGGACCGACGTTCAATGGGAAAAGGCAACGGAGATATTGCAACATCTTGTATCAGATTCTACGATCAAAGCAGTGATTGTGGCAGAAACTGGTGTGCGCTCGTTCGTCAAGTTGATGCGTGACGGTGCCGACTCTCAAAAGAAAAGTGCGGCTGAGACTTTATTCAAGTTGTTGGCGACCGATGAAAGCAAAAAGCAATTGTAGAAGCAGGCAGGATTCCCTCATTAGCGCTGATGATCGGGTGCTAGTCGCAATGGTAGTCTGTATTGAACCGTTGGTGAAATTAGTGCGGGATGAGACTGACGCTCAGAAAAGAAATGCTACTGGTGCGCTTTGGGGTCTATCAGGAAACGCAGACTATCGAGTACCTATTGCAGCAGCGGGCGAGATCCTAAAGCTATTACTTCTACTGCATGACGGCAATGACGCTCAGAAAGAGAACGCCACTGCCGCGTTATGGAATTTTTCAGTGGATAATAACAACAAAGCGGCCATTGCAGCAGCTCGTGGGTCCCGCCTTTGGTGACGCTGGCGTGTGAAGGGAATGATACTCAAAAACAAAACGCCATTGCAGCGCTATGGAGCCTATCCGTAAACACCGACAACCAAGTTTTAATCGCTAACGCCTATGGAATTCCGACGTTGGTGACACTGCTGCGTAAAGGTAACGTTATGCAGAAAAAGAATGTATCAGGAGCACTCGGTAACCTTGCACTGACCGATGCTAACCAAATGGCTATTGCCACTGCAGGTGGTATTCCGTTGCTGGTAGCGTTGATACGTAATGACACTGATGCGCATAAGACAACGCTTCTGCCATCTTGTGCAACCTATCAAACAAATTTGGCGGTCAACGCGGTATCGTGGGGTTGGTGCCATCCCGGTGTTGGTGGAGTTAGTTCGTGATGGCAGTGAGAAGCAAAAAGAAAATGCTGCTGCTACGTTGTGGAACTTATCCGTGGACGTTAACTTCAAGGTAGCCATTCACGCAGCAGGTGGGACTCCACCATTGATGGCATTAATCCGTGACGGTAATGACACAAAAAACGAATGCTACGGGGGCACTTTGGGGACTATCGGTGAATGCCAACTGCAAAAAGGCAATCGTTGAAGCAGGTGGAATTCCGCCGCTGATTACAATATTACGTGATGGCAATAACGTTCAGAAAGAAAGCGTCTCGAGGGTCTTGTGGGGTATCGCATTGCTTGACGAAAACACACTTCCGATCATCGGCGCTGGTGCTATTCCATTGCTAATGACGTTGATCCGCAGATGTAATGATGTTCAAAAGAAAACGCCTCCGGTGCATTACCGTGTCTGTTTGTGAATGCGAAGAACAAAATGGTCGTTGCAAACGCCGATGATATTTCGGCGTTGATAGCGATGATGCATGAAGGCAATGACGTTAAACGAGAGAATGGCTTGGGTGCATTGTGGGTCTTTCAAACGACGGCTACAACAAAGCTGTGATCAAACAGGCCGGTGTCATGTCACCTTTGACAATGCTGATGCGTATGGATGCCGACGTTCGGAAAGAGAATGCATTGGGAGTGGTGCGCAGTTTACCCACGAATGTAGAAGAGCCCTATTCGAAGATAATACTCCATGGCTGCTGCCGTTGTTTTTGTATGGCTGAGCCATGGAATGGACTCCCATCAACAATTCAAAGTGCATGTACTGCTTCACACACGAAGAAGAATCAGTGTTCAAGCCGATCATACAACCAACAGCATTCTGATGGAGTGCACCACTGAAATGCTCACGGATGTGAACGCGAGCTTCGTTCACCTCATGGACGTGGGTACTTCTAACAAATTCCTGTGGAAGCACATTCCCACCGGAGCCGGAAACTTTTCATGGATAATACTCGCTCGAAACAATTGAGCCCATATCTAGATAGAGTGAGCGTCGGATTCTTCAATACTTGCGCGACAGGCTATCCGGGTAATGGTAAGAACCTGGTCTATCAAAATGCCAGCAGCTTCAGCCTTGCTAGGAAGGCATTTGAAGCGTGCTAAACCGATGGGGAATTTACTCGTGGCAGTGCTCCCGAGGACTTTCATACCGTGCTGGATCTATTCCAGCGCAAAAAGATTGCGGAAAGTGCCCCACTGTACGCTGCACGGCAAGACCTATCCAAGCTCAAGCAACTGTAGACCTGTCAAATGGTCGAAAATGCATCCTTGGTATTAGTCGCCTCGAACTCTACGCTCGCTGGCTGCGCTGTTTCTGTTTCTTGGTGAACTGCGTTGGGTGTCCCTCCATAACATTCATTCGTGGGCGGTTTGGAGCCTCACGGAGTGCCAAAACTCCTTCGCGCTCTCCGACAGTTCCCTCGTTTTAGCAGTCTCCACTGCGTCCAGCGTCTTCACTTCAATGTTCCCAAACTGTCTCATGTGCGTCTTCTTCTCCAACAACTTGGCCAGTTTGGCGTCCGCACGCCGCTTCTTAGCACGAGCCTTGGCTGCCACCTCTTCTTCCTCCACAGCTTCATCCTCTCTACAAATAAATAAATAAAAACATCAGTCCCTCCACTCATAAAAGTACCCTCTTCAACCTTTCCAAACTCACTCATTGCGTGCAGCAACCGCTGACAAAATCTCCTCCGGGAGCTCCGGTACTTCCGTCTCTGTCTTATCCTGCTTCGTCTTCCTCTTCCTACTCAAAATTGCAACAGTACACACAATAATCCAATGTTAATTACGCCAAAACCATTGTATTCATTGGAATGCTCGTCTTTAACGACTTGCGACGCACCTCTTGGCTGCAGCTTTCGCCTGAGCACGAGCTTCTCCTTCCTGACGACGCAGTTCCAGCGCTTTCTGGGTGGCGCTCTGCTTGGTCACGACTTCCGGGGCCTCATCACTGTCGCTGTCATTGCCGTCCGGTCGGATCGCCGGTACTTTGTCCTCCATAGCAGCCATCTTAGTGGCGAAATGTGTCAATAATGCATTGCGAGGAGCTCCATTCAACCTTTTCTACCAATCATAAAACGTTATTATTGTTTTCCACCAACCAGAAGGCGTAAGAACTGAATTCTTGCTGGCCATACGCTGACTACCCCCACCCACAGTATTGACACATGGCTACATCTGAGACTGTCGCTGAACGACGTCGCCGAGTGCGCCAATTGCTGCTTCAAGCAGCGAAAGCTCGAGCCAATGACGCGTTGACATTGCAGATTGATGAGGACAAGACGCCGTTGTTTGCGCCGTTCAGTCCGTCTCCAATCGCAGTCATCGACGCTGTGTGGACCAAACTCGAAGCTGCTGACGTCGCTTTAAAGCCGAGCGAACTGCTGGTGGATTTAGGCTGTGGAGACGGACGGTGGCTCGTTTCAGCTGTACAGAGGTTTCACTGCAAGGCGTTAGGCGTGGAATTGGACGAAGTATTGGTGCAAAGAGCGCGTGTGGCAGTGCAAGAACAACATTTACAGGACAAGATCAAGGTGCATCATGGAGACGTCATGCAGGCAGATATCTCGAGAGCAAAGCTGGTGATTGTCTACGCATTCGCTGAGTCACTTGCAGGAATCGCTGAAAGATTGCGAGGACAACTTGGTCAAGATGCGAGTGTGTTGTCTATCGGGGTGAGACTTTGGTTGGTTGAGACTGCTGTGCAGCTGATACGTTAGTTGACTTGTGTTGGTCATTCTTTCTGGGTTTATAGTTTCGTGTTCCTGGATGGAAATCTCATTGGAGCGAGCGTGAAGGGGACTTCGCTGGTACTTCTACAGAATGAGTGACTGCGTCGGAACTGCGTGAATTAATTCACGAATGCAGCCGAGTGCGTTGAGGGGAACGGTGTTAAATAGCCGTCGGTTGTATTTGATGCGCATGTTTGAGCAAGCAGACGCTGCTGCTGTAGCAAACAGCTACCATTCACGAATTTTCGAGCAGATGTGCAAGTCGCCGCTTCACTTCCTGACCTCAGCAAGCACCAATTCGTCCATCTGCGCATAAAGGAAAAACGTACACGAATCACAAGACAAGACGACGAGTTAGTCCAGAATCCAGTGTCAAAGCAACTTCCCTACATCGCAGCACTGCCATTTCTACCTGCTTTCGCTTCGCTTCGACGCGCACGGCCCTCCCAATGATATCTTCGCTAACGCTCGTGGCCAATACGCGTTTCCGGTCGCTAAACTCCATGCGCAGTAGAGTCGACAGTGATGTCGACGCGGACAGCGGTGACGATCCTTTAACACGTCCCGTTTTCCTCGCAGCCTTTCGCTTCGCCTTCTTCTTGGTCATCGTGATGATCTCTGGTCCGACTGCTACATCATTTTGCGTTGCCATTTTTGCCGTCGCTGTTCCTCTCCTTGATGCGGTGTCTTTCGTGGGCCTTCCAAGATCGGAACACGAGGAGTTCTTTCGTATCGCCGCAGTTGTTGTAGCCATCGATATGGAATGTTGCCGAGTTCGTCCAGCAATCCCAGATGGTCTTCGTTCTCCAACTTGCGCTTCGCTCGCTACAACAGTTCGCTCTGCGGTGTGCAACCGACCCAGCATAGTGTCCAGTGCGCTGTCCAACATGTGACGGCTTTCCACGGATCTCGCAGCTACCGTCTGCAGCATTCCAACACGTCGTGCTTTTCCAGCATCGAGCAAGTTTTGTTTATCTCCTGTTTTGCCAACTGAAGAACCACTGGGCGATTGTAGCGCCGACGGCGACGTAGTGCATCTAGGAAGATTTACATCTGCACTTCGTTCCAAAAGGACATCGCATGGAGTATCACCAGAGGGTTGGTCAGAATTCACCCATGCAAATGCATCAGTCGCAGCAACTGCAAGCGAATTGGCTTTCTCGGTGCTATTTGCTGGCGAACTATCCACACGATACTACACACATTCACATCACCCGTGTGTGGGTCTTCCTGTTTCAAGACTCAAGGGAAAATGCATGCACGCACCTCAGTCACGCATAGCACGCAGGCGCTGTCGGAGGCATAGAGGTCTGTGAAGCCGTGACGAAGGCAAAATCCGTCCTGCGATTTTTTAGGTTCCTCATGAAATGTGCGGAAGACGTTGCGCTGTGCTAGTAATGCTTGACACGCAAGCTCCTGAAACTCTGTCCAAGCAGACAACCAAATCCAACAACAAGAACAGTGTCAGCTCAGCGTCAAACCATAGTTGGAAAATATCGTGCCAAACCTTCAAGACTCATCTCGCCCGAACCCATTCGGTCGAAGCGTGATAACGCCTCCGCCATGACGGAACTCTCCAGAAGAGAGTGAAGAAGTGTCCATATTGCCTGGCGCCGTTGCTGCTCCACAAGTCCAGCTAAAACTATGGTATCCTCGCGTGAGAGCCGTTCTCGAGTACCAACCTCCAAATCCAGCTGCTGCTGCAGGAATGGAAGTGTCTCTAAGTCTTCGGGGAGACACTTGGACAGAGAGCGCAACTCTGCGATTTCGATGTAACCGTTATCAAGTGTCTCCATCTGTTCGAACAGCTCACATAGCACAAAGGTCAGAGTCTTTGCGCGGAAGGCTCCCACATCCGCAGTGAAAATGGATGCATGGCTCTCTGCTATCTGCTTCATGTTGATATCGGTGACTTTTTCTTGATCAGACCATGTCAAGTGCTGAGAACTGTCGGCGCTTGCATTGGTGTCACCACTGGCCGCTTCCCAGCGCCGAACAGCGCGGTTCCAAATGACACGATATTTGGGTAGACAACTACTTGTGGCGCGCGGAATAACGCAACATCCACTATCCTGTTGCCAAAAAGGCTCCAGCAGTGGTTCCAAGGCGGCCGCGTCTACGATAACAGGAACTGCGCGATTCTCGAGCAGAACTAGCACGAGTTCTCCCAGTAAAGCCAGCATTGGCAGAGTGCCCGGTTTGACTTCGCCCAGCAACCGGTCAATTGAGTATCTCCTAGAAAACTGAAAGCTTGCAGGGGCATTCCATATTACAGTTGGGGAAGGTGGAGAGTAGCTCGAAGTGGAGCGGAATTCATGAAGCTCGCGTGACGGAGAATAGCTGCCAGCAATGCGGTGGGGAACTGGTTGGCCGCAGCGTCGTCACTGATCCGAAACACAATGCGCCTTGCCGCTAGACATGTTCGTGTGAGCGTAGAACCTATCATCGCCATGTTCACAAAGTTCAGTGGTAAACCTTGGCGTTCAGGTTTCGATTGGTCGTCATCTGCGATGACCAGATCAGGAGCTGACGCGCTATTGTTGATACCTGCAGATTCCAGCCCCAGGGTAGACTGGACACGTGTCCTGATCATTGCAGCACTGCTCGCCCGTCGAGTTGAAGTAGCCCGGGCCCTTGTGTTTGTGCTTGACGTTGGTCCTGTCACGTCTGTGCCGTTTTTAGTCTCGATCCTCTGTTATTGTGAGAACCTACGCTTGCAAGGTGGGCAGTGTGCTCTTTTCGCGAGTTCATTGGTAACATCTTGGTGTATTCGGAGGGCATGAGTGCACCCACCCAGTCACGGGTACGGCGAGTCCACTGAGGAAGTATGCTGGTGGGGCCAATAAACCCCCTCGGTGACTGCTCCTCGAGGTAGATACAGTCACACATCACATCACGGACATGCACCAGAGGCACTGGATCAACAAGTAGGCCTACCGTCATCTTGAGGGTAAGCAGAGCATAAGAGCTCGTGTGGAGCTCCAACAAATAATCCGTACGACACTCTGGCTTCAGCGAGTTCCCGAACCACTTAGCAGCGGTGATTAACGGCCGCAGCGGCAGCAAGGCGTACCCGAAGAATTCCTCCTGATGACGACGGCGCTTTTGACCACCATTTTTACTTTGGTCAGGCGGAATACCATCATGATTGAGAGTATATTCGCTCACTTCTTCGTCGCTAGGTCTGATGTCTGTGTCCAGGTCCTTCGTTCTGCTGTCACCGAGACCTACTATGTTGGGTTTACGCCCTCTGAGTGTCTAGTGACCCAGGCTTCGCTTTCATTTTGATGAGTAGCTCCTTGTGAGAGCAAAATTCGCTGAATGCCTCTAGCGTTGCACAAAGATAATGCGCACGTGCCTCGCAAAGTTGCCAACGATTGGGTGTGTGCCGTTTACTGCCTTCAAGCTGTATGCGAGAGACACACTGGCCTAATTGATATTCCAAGAAGAAGTCGGTGGGAACCAAGTCAGGGCCAGCGTCTTGGAGCTCGTGGAAAAGAATACGAGACGGAGCTGCGTTGCTGTCGGGTCCACATCAGCACTCCCCGCATGGGTGTCAGTATATTCCACGTTGGATGTGCATCAGGCGATTCTCCGCGTAGCTTCAGAGCAGGTTTGCTCGTCTTCTTCGGGTTGTTCGTTATCAATGCCTGACAACACGCCATGCAGCTCACGAGCAATCAGTTCCAGCCGCTGCTGCTGTTGATAAATGCGATAGCAGATCAAACACACTTGGAAATCACAGACGTCGCGTAGTTGTGCCTTACGAGCGGTGTGAACAGCGTTTTCCCACACAGTCAGGGCCATGCCACGCTGACGCATGAGGAAGATAGTATCAAGCGCCATCGTCAGTGTCATTCGGAATTGTTCCGCTACTGGTATTCCCATTGTGATGCTGCTGCTCTGTTCCCTGTAGTCATCATCATTCTGGCCTTTCAGTAGCGCCAACATCTCGCTTCGGAACGTCGGTGCAAGTTCACACGAGCAGCCGCATAAGAAGCATGCGTGCATTTGCCGGATTGCTTGGTTCTTCGACATGCCTTGGTGTAGATTCCCGTCGTGCAGGTGACTCACTTTCGAGCGGATTAGTCTGTCCGTATTTTGAGCGGAGGGCCTCGGGGATCAGCACGGCAGAGTCACGCGAATTGAAACGATTGTCATTGTCTCTCGGTGGCTCAACACAGCTCGAAGCATCGAAATCGACGACCCGAATAAGCCACCAGACACCACTTGTGTCCTTGATGAAATCCACAGTCATAGAGTGAAAGCGCAGCATCAGCAGTTGGGTCTGGACATGCTCCACAAGCCGTGTCGTAGCCTGAACACCCTCGGCTATTGCCGCGCCGCGCAGCTTGGGCCGTCGTGTGCAAGACTGCGCGTCTGGGGAAGCTGTGACGCAGTAGAACCGAGCGAGATCTGCGGCGGTAACCATGGCTATTTCGTACGCGGCATTCACTACTGCTATTGTTGTGGAAGGCATTGTATACGACGCGGCAGGATCTGCACCATTTCCCGATACTTCCTCGTCATCAGGGGCCTCAGTGTTTTTCAAGCTACACTACCATGCGACAAATGAGGCAGTGGCGTCAGTACAGTGGTGTAAGTGAAAGCCACCGGGTCTAAATGTAATTGAGTAATTTAACAAGCAAGTACCTGTTGGTGAGGTTGACCGCAAAACATTTTCGCTCCTGTTCGGTCCAAAAGATGCGATAGACGCTAGCTTGAGAGCCGCGGCAGTGTATAAACTGCTGTATGCATATCGGCAACTCGCATGGTACAGCCAGCACAGGGTCAAGCGTGCGACGAGTAAGCACAACGGCGCTGCCACCGCTTGCATTACTGCTGCTGCTACTCTTCCACCGAGCTACGCTTCGGACTGCCAGCGCTTGGTCATTATCATGCGAGTCGGTTGACGACATAGGTGTGGTGCCAATGAGTTCATTGTGCAATTTTTGCGCCAGAGCGTCATTTTGTCCTCACGGATAACGTTGCCCTGGTCGTCACTGCGCAACCAGAGCACCATCTCCTGCCCGTTTGTGCGCTCACAAACAACCGTCAGAGGTAAATTGATCTTCAGCTTCTTGAGCGAACTGCTGCTATTGGCAGCAACACTACCAGTGTTGTCGTTACCTCCAGCTCCAATGACTTCAGCAGCCCCGATGGGCTGCAGATATTTGTAAAAGAAGAGCAGCGGCTTCACTTCTCGAGGACATGGCCAAACATCTTCCACCTGCAGCACAAAAGAGCGTTAACTATAGTTAACCTTACGATCATGCTACAGCCAGCAAAAATCAGAGCTGTGCTCACATTTCCTGTCGTGGCAATCGGAGCCGAGCGAAGGCTTGTACCACCTGCTTTTGCGTCGTTGCTAGCTACATTCTCTTTGGCACCGCTTCCTATTTTCCAAAGCGCTGCGGATACTTGCACCTCGGACCGCAGACGCGCGCTCAGCGACTCCCTGCGCTGCAGCTGCATTCAGAAGGAAAAATCAAACAGAATTGGAGACTTGGTAACGGCCGCATGCAATGAGATCTCTCGTCATTCAGGAGCTAACACTAAATATGGGAAGCAAGCCCCTGCACCACGCATTTATCTACGCCTGGTAAGGCTGGTTCGAAATTCATTCGTTGTCAAAGAGTATTTATCATTCGTGTGCTTCATATAAAGTCGATGGGTGGCAGACACAGCAGAGCAAGGCAATGCACGTGTACCAGCTTCATGTCGAGATTCCAGTAAGGAGTCCGTCCCCAGCTCCGACGCTTCCTTACTTGGCGTCGGTCTTAGCATCATCCTTCTTCTCTTCAGTTTTCTCACTCGACGGAAGCACCTTCTTCGGTGCACTTGGCCACGTGTTGTAGAGAACCACCGCTGCAGAGACACATCCCACCGACCCAACAATGCCATCATGCAGCTTTGTGCCAGTGATGCGCTCCGCCAACCGGACGCCACTGGTGTTGGACGAAACGATGAGGTCACACATGACCTTGAGCACGGCCAGCAGCTTCTTAAAGCGGCCACTGCGTAGTGCTTCCAATTGTCCCTGCAACGCCTCCACACGCGTCGCATCATCCTCCGAAGCCAAGATATCTCGCACGCACTTCTCTTTCTCCACATCGGCGTTGAGGTTGTCCACAGCCGAGAAAAAACCAGCCATGTTGGCACAGAACCACATGACTCCTCCACGACGTGACAGTTCCTCCGCATCGAAGCGGAGCACCTTGGCTTTGCAGGCAAACGCCACGTTGTCCGTGAAAAAGTAGCCGAGCATGCCGACGTTCTGGATGAACTGCAGATATTTCTGCCACTCGGGCACTGCCTTGTTGCTGGACAGCGTCTGTAGCTTCTTGACGTACGTGACACTCTTGCCCAGGCGGAAGGCCTTGCGGGACTGCTGCATGACCTTAAACAGGGCGTGGAGACGCTGTCCCAGATCGCTCTTGGGGTCGGCCGACAGGACGTAGAAGGCCAGTGCCCGACTGCCATATTGCAGCATCTAGAAATGGTACAGGAGTGGTTAGAGGCTTGTTAAAAGCTAAGACACTGGATAATTGGATTAGATCCGTGTTTTTTACCTTGGAGAGCTTGTCTCGCCCTTCAAGACAGAAGGCGAGTTTGATGAACGCGTCCAAGGAGATCGGAGCTTTTTCCGTCATGTTGTGAAGTCAATTTAGTGATTTTGAAGGTCGGAGAGGCAGCACAAGGGATCCAAGACGATGGAGAAGAGAACCGAAGCGAGCGCGGGGGTCTTGGGGAGGAGGAGGAGGAAGTACGAGTGTGGCAGACAGAGCCGTCCGAGTCTTTGACGTCAACTTGAACTGGTTGGGGTTTTACGTGAACAGTTCAGACTCAGATGTGACTCAGATGTGGAGAGCCAATCAACTCTCTCAAATAGATAGAATCAGACGTGACGCTTGAAAAAAGCATTGCGTGTTGCTCGGATATAAGTAGCAGGTGGTGACCACCGGACTGATACGCAAGAAATGACATTGACTGGGCCGAGTTAATAATGCAATCAGAGGAGATTGGACTCTGGTGTCGTCTCAAGAATCAATTGATGCCGACAGCAAGGCCAGTTTTTGACTGCTCGGCAACCCAACGAATAATCTGCTGCAGCTCTGGGACCAACGAATTGCCTCCAGCGCATTGAGTTTTGTCGGCAGAGACCCCATGAATACCTGGTATCCAAGGCGCGCGAATAGAATTCCTTCTGTCATCCCCATTTTGACCAAACAGTTGGCTGATAAGACTCTTATGATAAGCGTACAGTACCTCATGAACTGGAAATCTCGTGGTTATCTTACAGCACCAGAAATTTGCTCCGAAAAGTAGCGAACAATCTTTCAGGTTGGAGAGAGACTGAAGCCAGCAACTCGGTGGTTCATTGACGATCGCGTCGGCACATTGTGCTAGAGGCTCCAGGGGCACTTGTGTGGTGTGAATTGTCTGTGTATCCATCAGCCGGCTCTTGCTTGCTGGCGCTCACCATGGTACTGTCCACTCGACGATTGCGTTGCTAAAAACTATTGACGTAATACCAGTCCGACATAGACAACCTTGTTTCGCGTTTGTCAAATTGCCAAACTGTCCACCGTTCACCGCCGATGATTATGCTAAAAAAATCCACCAAGCACAATGATATGCACCCTGTTCGGGTGTCATAGATCAATAATACTACTACATGTTTACCGCCTCCTACGATACGAGGAAGCTCTGCTTGAATGGTGTTGATCTCGTCGCGTTGATCCCCGAAAATCTACGCCGCAGATGGATAATGCGGCGTCGTACCTGCAGTAATTTGGCTCTCGTTGTATAGTCAGAGTTTAATCGTCGTGTTTCTACCTAATACAGGGTTAACCATATCAGACAGATCGTCGGCGAATAATCCCTTAAGTGCAGAACAGCCTGGCGATTATGACTCCAAGGATATTTTAGCACTTGCAACTGCAACAACTGTGAATCTCGCACGGCATCAGTCTCAGCCATCCACCCATGCACAATGTGTCGTCGTCTAGGTGTCACACGCCGCCTCTCGGCTACATGCTTGGTCTCTCAGGCTATCTCTATGCGTAGGCGATAAAACCACCTGCAAAAAGCCTTCAGAGATCATCACTTGTGGTTTTGGCTCTTCTCCAGCAAGTGATCCCCAGCTCAACCACAACACGTAACCATGCGCGTCTATGCTCTTTTACTCGCGGCTGCTGGTGCCATCACCCCAGCACTAGCGGGTAGCGGTACCTACTGTTGTCCACGCCCAAGGCGCGGCAGAAAACGCCACAGTGACGACCGGCAGCAACAACAGTACACCGTCCATCCAGCAGTGGGTCCTCGACCCTACCAACTATCGAGCTCGACTACACCACTGTCCAGGCTGTCGGTGGTAATACCACCGTCGGATACTATAAGTATCAGAACATCCGCTTCGCGAAGGCACCTACTGGAGACCTTCGCTTTGCTGCGCCTGAGTGGCCCGACATCGAGACGGCCATTAACAACGGCACAAATCTCGCTGAAGCTGACGTTACTTGCAAGACGACGGAGGATTGCTTGTTCCTGGATGTTTGGGCTCCTGCTGACGCTGCTGGCCGCAACCTGCCTGTCCTTGTCTGGACGTATGGCGGAGGATTCACAGGAGGCTCCAAGTCGCAAAACACACCGGAAGGTCTCTTTGACCTCACACAAGACTTTGTGTTTGTTGCCTACAATTATCGTGTAGGGATCACTGGCCTTACCAACGGCCCAACATACCAGCACGAGGGTGGCACTGCCAACCTCTGTGTCTGGGATGCCACGCATGCCTTCGAGTGGGTCCAGAAGTACATCACCAACTTTGGTGGCAACTCGAACGATGTCACAGCTGCTGGGTTCTCTGCGGGCGGATCACAGGTGATGTTCCAGATGACTCGCTTCGGCGGTAATGCTCCCCAGCTCTTCAATAAGGCGTACATTATGTCTCCAGGTTACGTGCCTGGCGCTGGCCATCACCATGCTGAGCAGTTCTGGCAGAATGTGTCGTCTTCTTTAGATTGCGACGGTGGTCACCTTGACTGTATGCGCCAAGTTGACTTCGACAGCCTTGTCAATGCTTCCAACGACATTGTGGACACGTACACGTACCAGATGCAGCCTCGTGTGGACGGCTTCATCATCCCCGACACGTACGAGGCCAACCTGTACCAGGGCCACTTCAATTTCTCGGGTCCGTGTGTGATCTCTCACGAGCAGCACGAGGCAAACAGTCAGGCTTACGACGGTGTGGACACACAGGCGGACGTGTCGACTTATCTTCGTATTTTCTTCCCGGCCATTACGGACGATGTGATTGAGGAGCTCCTGGAGCTGTATCCGGAGGAGGACTATGAGAGTGCTGGTCTTCGTTTCGCGGACATGAAGCAGTCGTTTGACTTGACCGGCAAGAATCTTGCTTTGACACACGCACTGAACAACCAGACGTGGAACGCGGAGGTCTCTCTTGGCGAGGCTACGCACGGATACGACCAGAACTATTACTGGTACAGCACGTACACTCTCGACCGCCTCTGGCAGTTCAGCGGACAGTGCGGCCACTTTGTCCGCGGGGAGGCTGCTTCTGTTGGTGCTGTAACGACAACCGTGAACGGAACGATTGCTGTCATGATGCAGAAGTACTTCATGTCATTCGTCCTCACTGGCAATCCCAACGCTATGTGGCCCGAGGACAAGATTTACTGGCCTGTGTACAACGAGTCTAGTGTGGGAACGCAGATCGTTTTCAACGATACTTTCACATTATCCGACGACGACCTGGCCAACTCGAAGAGTCTGTACTGGAACAAGGCGCTGTGGTACTAAGGTGTTGACACCCGCGCTCCATAGAGCCATGATAAATAGAGTCTACTGTAGATCTCTGTCCATCGCTGTGTAAGACAAACTATTGGATTCGAAATACGTTGGTTTATTGTCATTTGAGGTCACCGTCGACCACAGTTTTTTGTGATGATGTAGCAGCGAAGTGAACATCTTCGATTGTCGTCAAGCACCTCACGTCGAGTTTCGGTTGCGGATAATATCATATTGTGTGACCCCAGGGGCGATGAATGCGAATACAGCCAGAGCAAGATGTTGCCAAGTGCAGCAACCTTGCAATTTCACAATCTCCGTCCAAGTCCGCAGTATACGCACATTGTATAATTCGTAGAGAACTTTTGCTGCCCTCAGAGTTGCTGACGAGCAAAGCTCGAGAGCTAGCATATTTGAAAATGTATCCCGAACACTTTTTACAGCTAAACAATCGATAGATTATGGCTGATGAAGTAGGATTAAGCTTCTCTTAGTTTGTCTAGTGACAGTTTGGAAGATAGTTCAAAGAATACTTAGTACCACAGCGCCTTGTTCCAGAACAAACTCTTCGAGTTGGCCAGGTCGTCGTCGGATAATGTGAAAGTATCGTTGAAAACGATCTCCGTTCCCACACTAGACTCATTGTACACAGGCCAGTAAATCTTGTCCTCGGGCCACATGGTGTTGGGGTTGCCAGTTAAAACGAACGACATGAGGTACTTCTGCATCATGACAGCAATCGTCGCATTCACTGAAGAGCTACCACCCATACCGCCCGCACCACCAGGTCCTCCAGTGGAGCTGCCGTCCGTCATTCCCGTGCTTCCCGCATCACCGACAGTAGCAGTGGATCCAGAAGAGGTTGTAGTCGTGGAAGTGGTTGCAGTCGACGAACTGCTCGACGAAGTCGATAGAGTGTACGTGCTGTACCAATAGTAGCTCTGGTCTGTGCCATGAGTAGCAGTACTAAGAGCAACTTCTGCGTTCCACGTCTGGTTGTTCAGTGCGTGTGTCAAAGCAAGATTCTTGCCGGTCAAGTCAAACGACTGCTTCATGTCCGCGAAACGAAGACCAGCACTCTCATAGTCCTCCTCCGGATACAGCTCCAGGAGCTCCTCAATCACATCGTCCGTAATGGCCGGGAAGAAAATACGAAGATAAGTCGACACGTCCGCCTGTGTGTCCACACCGTCGTAAGCCTGACTGTTTGCCTCGTGCTGCTCGTGAGAGATCACACACGGACCCGAGAAATTGAAGTGGCCCTGGTACAGGTTGGCCTCGTACGTGTCGGGGATGATGAAGCCGTCCACACGGGGACGTGTACGTGGACACGATGTTGTCGGCCGCAGTCGCCAGAGTGTCGAAGTCAACTTGGCGCATACAGTCAAGGTGGCCGCCATCACAACCCACCGCAGAAGAAACGTTTTGCCAGTACTGTTCGCCGTGGTGATGGCCAGCGCCAGGCACGTAACCTGGAGACATAATGTACGCCTTATTGAAGAGCTGAGGGGCATTACCACCGAAGCGAGTCATCTGGAACATCACCTGTGATCCACCGGCAGAGAACCCCATGGCCGTGACGTCGTCCGGGTTGCCACCGAAGTTGGTGATGTACTTCTGGACCCACTCGAAGGCATGCGTGGAGTCCCAGACACACAGGTTGCCGGTGCCACCCTCGTGTTGGTACGTCGGTCCCGTGGCGAGACCCGTGATGCCGAGACGGTAGTTGTAGCCCACAAAGATAAAATCCTGTGTGAGGTCGAAGAGACCTTCCGGTGTGTTTGCGACTTGGAACCTCCTGTGAATCCTCCACCGTAGGTCCAGACGAGGACGGGCAGGTTGCGGCCGGCAGCGTCAGCAGGAGCCCATACATCGAGGTACAAACAGTCCTCTGAGGAGGAGCAGTCAACGTCGGAGTCGGCGAGGTTGGTTCCGTTGTTAATGGCCGTCTCGATGTCGGGCCACTCAGGCGCAGCGAATCGGAGATCACCAGTGGGCACCTTGGCGAAGCGGATGTTCTGGTACTTGTAGTATCCGACGGTGGTGTTACCGCCGACAGCCTGGACAGTGGTGTAGTCGAGCTCAACGGTGGGACGTGATGAGGAGGAGCTGCTTGAGGTAGTGGTGGTGTCGCCAAATATGGGAGCAACAAAGGCAGCAGCCGCCAAGAGTAGAGCGTATACGTGCATATTTGAAGGAGGGGTGGAAGTTAGCGCTTGTTTGCTCGAAGGTAAAACGAGAAGTGCGAATGAGATTGCAGCTCAAAGCTTTAACCAGGAAGTATTGCCGGCGGAGGCACTTCAGGGGTCTTAGGGACGGCTGGATATTGATTTGCATGACTACGCAAGATCGGCAATCTGGCACTAAGCTTGTAGTTCGTGAGAAGGTACCGTTGTTTGCTGCACTATAGATCTGTTGAGCATTCACGATCGACATCGTGTGCCTGGAATGCCAACTCACGTATCGGTGGCACCGTCGCCGGAATTATTATTTGTGGCGGTCACCATGGCATTGTTGTTCACTCATGTTGACGCAAAATTGACTAAAAGCAGACAAACATGGTGATGCAAAGTGCCGCATGCATGTCCGTGGGCCGTGAAAATACTGTACTCTAGCGCTGCATTATTAGTATAGGTACATGTACTCCGAGTACGGCACTGCCAACGTGAACTCATGCAGCACCATCGTTTTGCTTGCGTTGAGGTGATGCGACCCTGTTCAAGAGTGTAAGACAGTTCGCCCTGGATACCTACTACTCAGGGTGACTGTGTGAAGTAGCCTGGTTCTGTCGAGCGGCGACATTTCATGTGGACATGGTGCCGATCGCGGAGGATCAAGCATAAAACTTACTGTTCATCATCGCAGGTCTCATCGATGAACAACATTTTATTTTTCTCGCCGTATGCTATTATCCATATGGATAGCTGCGCGACAAGCTCTGTGGCTTGGATATGATGAGTTGCAATGGCATTGTGGGGTCACGCTTCAACTCCGGCGTTTGTAAATACGTGACCCATATCCCAGTGCCTGCGTTTATCTCCACTGCAGACTTATTCAACTAGGCTGTCGAATTTGCAGTCGGCGACCCTGTTCGTAACTGACAAATGGAGAACGTGTGCAGCATTTTCGTCACTAAAAGCCGCAGGAGACGCACCAGCGCAAACGGGAGTTTGCAGTGAACAACCGCAATGGACCGAGCAAGCCTTGTGCTACTGCGACAGCAGATCCGAGAGAAGGAAAATGTGTCGACGGAGACCAACACACAGCCGTCAGTCACTGCAAAAGCAACGGGGCTGAAGAAGAAGAAGACATCCGAGATAAAGGAGGCAACACGAGATATCCCAAGCCAAGTCCCACAAAGTGCAACAGCCCTGCCCAAGGGGAGACCCGAGACTCAAGCACCATTATATGATACAGCTCAGATGTCACCACCATGTAAAACAAAGCGACCTTCACTGCGCCCAAAACGAATGGGGTCAAATGAGACCCCGTATAGTGCTGAAGTCAATGCTGGGTTGGTTGTGCGGCAAATTTTGCAGCGCTCAGAGTTTGGTAGTATCAAGGAATTTCTTCAGTCGACGAGCAAAACTGAGCTCTTCCAGCAGGCACTCGTGGTGGCAAAACACGTTCAAGCGGTAGGAATTCATGGGTAGCTATGTCAACATGATGAACTGACTGAGTTCTACTTCTCTTGCAGATGAAGAGGAAATACGATGAGGTGTCCGAAGAAGTAGTTGCGGAGCTGGTTCAGCAGCAATCCAAGTGTCGTGCAGTCATGGGCGATTTGGTTGAACAAGAGCAAGTCTGCAAAAATCATGAGGCGAGTGTGAAGATGGAATGGAGTACTTCCTGCACGCTGGAGGTACGTTGAGTTTAGTGTACACCCGTGCTCACGATTGCCATTATTTTCTCTGTAGAAGGAAAAGGACGAACTGTCTGGCCGTCTCAGATTTGCTCAAGATGAATATCAGTCACTCATCACTTGGATTCGGTAAGCGTATGAATGTATTGGGTGTGCCTTGACGATTCTAATTCTTACAGATAATTTGCGCCTTGCTCGCTGCAGTGAACATGAGGACAAGCTCAAGGTTTTGCGACAAACAAAGCGGGATCAGGCACAACTGATTGAAGAGATGTCCAAAGTCCGACGTCATCGAGAGGATCAGCTGCAGACAATGACAAAAGAACGGGAACAAGCTATTTGCTTTGCTGAGGAGATGCAGGAGCAGGTATAGTTTTAGTGTTGTGGCACTACCAGTACTGGTACGACCTCTACTAACGCAACTTGCTTTATGCATAGCAGAATTCCCAGCTGAAAACTCAAATGGTACGGAAAGAGCTGCGGGTGTCATCGTTTCAGGGTGAAGATAAAAAATAACGAAATTATGGAGTGCAGGCCATGTTGCAACAAGACACGGATCGTATTCAGAAAGAACTGACAAACGCGCAAGCAGCAAATGAAAACCTTCAGCTCGAGATTCGTCAAAATGCCCAAACGTACGTTTCTTTGTATTCTTTGGTCTCTTGAGTTACATCTTAGCGGTATCGGTGGTGGCTTGCTACAAGGATGGAGCATATGTCCAACGAGATAGAAGACGCGCGAAATCAAATTTCGACGCTTCATGGACAAGTTCAGGTAAATGTCATTGCGTTGGAAAGCTGTATGGATAATCTATTGGTAGTATGACTGATCCAGAGGTTCTTTGGATAGTTAGAAGCAATTTCGAGGCAATCCATCACGCAGGAGAGAGACCGCCTCCAGCAACAGTATCAACTCGATCGCGAGGACTGGAAAGCAACCCAAGTGCGATAAAATGGAGTCATTCGATACATATGCCAAACACGATATGACATATTTGCGTGTTGCTCGCCCGTAGGGACATCGCGACGCACAGGAGAAACGAAAAGCAGAAGAGTTCCGGAAAATGGACCTGGAGCTTCGCCACGTGAACCAAACACTTTCACGACTTCGTATCGAATGGGAGAGCGAGAAGTCTCAACGAGAAAAATCGGAGGACAGAGCGCAAAATATGACAACATTCCTCGATGTACGTCAGACTTTACCTGTACACCACAACTACAAATCGTTTGCTGATCCGTTTCGATTCATTCAGGAAACGAAATCGCACGTGAAGGCACTGGAAGAAGGGACTCACCAACTCAAAACCCAATTGAACGGTACGAGTTAAAGTCGTAGCAGATGCATGTGAGTCGGGAGCGCTCACAATTAGACTTGTGCTGAGTTATATACTGGTATGATGTGAACAGAAGAAAAGGAAATCCGAACGAGCAAGGAGCACGCTCTTCAGCTAGCCCATCGGTACGGCAACGTGATATGAACTGATTATTGAGTTGGTTTCGAGCTAAAGCGTGCGCTGCATCCACCAGAGATCTTCAGGCTCTCCAAAAGAACTGCCGAGAGCAAGAAAGTGCAAAGCTTGACGCTCAAAGTGAAGTGAGCTCGCTCGTACAACGGTAAGCAGATAACATAGGTACCCGTGATATTTAGTGCACTTCGGCTTACGACGGTGAGGAGTGATGGCGATTGTTTTTCAGAATGAAAGCGATTCGGCGAGATCACTTGGCGTTGCTCCATCGGGTTGAAACCCCAGCGCAACTGGCCACGCAGTGGCATGCCGAGATGCAGCATAATCAGAGGCCTCGCTCATGAACACCAGGTCGTATATTGGGTAGAGGGATGCCTTAGAAGCTAAGCTGGTAACTTGTAGGTGCATTTTCACGACACTTACGAACTGCAGACAAGGCATTTACAAGTATGTTAAGCAGTGACTAATGATCCCCATTGAAACGCATTTGGCGGTGCACGTCTCCATGGCATAGTCACTCTTAGTATCATTCTGCTTGGTGCCGTCTTTGCCTTTTCGAGGATCTGCACCCTCGAAAGGTAAAGATAAGCACAATATCTAGCGAGCTCATTTGACGCGCATCAACCTTCAACAACGTACTGTAACTGAAGCCGTTGCAATCCTGATGTAGGTATATCAAGTCACATCTGCGACGTGCTATACCTCTATTTCTACGCCAATCAGAATGCTTAAAGCCAGCGTGCCGCCATGCCCATAAACCTTTGGCGGGTTAAACCTACAATGGGCATAAGCTTTCGCCCGTCTGACAATGCGATTGGCTCTGAGGAAGGGCAAGTGACATGGCAATGTCGGCGATCCAGAGGTGACGCAATGCGGCCTTGCAATTTTGTCTTGTGTTTTGTATGCCACTTAACCTCAACTGGTACGCTCTTCCCTCCGTACCTAGTAAACTTCAGAAATGGTCACTCACGCGCCTCCTCGCATATTCGAGTGCTTCAGGTCCCAGTCGCAAACCTGAAGCATGAAAGCATTATTTAATTTACCTACTACACCACAAGCCTCTCTATAGCGTCTTTAGCTCGACATGGCTCCACAAGCTTCTGAGCGTCCGTCGCGGCATCAGTCGCTCAGTTCGCTTCAATTGACGCCACGCGCGAGGGACCTCTCGTCTCGATTGAGTGGATTGGCGTCGCCTGCCGAAACTCCGCACAGTGCATACTTCCACCTCTTTGAACCTGAAGTTGTGACCCCAAGACCTACGACCTCCCAGTCGACCCCAAACAGTTCGACCGTGCTACTGAGATTCGACCATGCAACATGATGCGCCCGCACATGCGCATCTTTTATCTATCGTGGATGTCCGGTATCATGGGTTTTATCGGTTGGTACGCTATCCCCTCTAATGCCCGTGATCCAGACCCAGCTTGGGCTCACGGACGGCCAGGTGCTTAACTCCGACATTGCCAGTACGGCCAGCACCATCTTCTCGCGTATTGCGTCGGGTCCCCTATTGGACCGCTACGGACCGCAGGTTGTTCAGAGCTCCGTGCTGTGGTTCGGCGCCATCCCTATCGTTTGTGCAGCCTTTGTCAATTCCGCCACGGGACTACTGATTGTACGCTTCTTCGTTGGACTGGTGGGCTGTGTCTTTGTCTCAAGTCAGTACTGGACGACCATCACATTCGCGCGCAACGTGGGCGGCACTGCCAATGCCATCACCGGCGGCTTGGGCTTATCAGGTATTGGCTTTGCATTCTTAGTGCTTCCGTTCGTGTACGAGGCTATAACGTCGGGCGGTGTGTCGGAAGATATGGGTTGGCGCATCACAATCGCGCTGCCGGCCGTGCTGATGCTTGTGGCCGGTACGATCATCCGGTTTGTGGTGGACAGTTGCCCTACAGGTGACTTTCAAGAGCTTATGAACACAAAGCGGCAGGCCGAACAGACTGGTCGCTCGGCTCCCGCTCGGATCAGCATCAGTGGCAGTTCTTCTGTCCTCCCAATGACGCAACCACGATCAGGCCAACAACCCAAACCGATGGGCATGCTGCAGTCCTTCAAGATAGTGCTGTCAGATTTAAATGTTCTGGTCATGATTGCTCAATATGCTGCATGCTTCGGGACAGAATTACAGCTGAACAACATGGGCGCCTTGTATTTCTACAAGGAGTTCACTAAGGAGGATGCGCGCCCGCTGATAGCGTCTCCTGCTATCTGCTTTCCAAGACCAATGCTGCCACGGTGGCGTCGTCTTTTGGCCTTATGAACATGTTCGCCCGCGCTCTTGGCGGTCTGGCTTCCGATGCAGTCAACCGCCGACTAGGCATGCGTGGTCGACAGTGCGTGCAGTTCACGCTGCTGTGTGTCCTAGGGGCATTGGTGATCACATTGAGTCAATTGCACTCATTAGGTGCTTGTATCACGCTCTACGTGCTAGTCGCAATTGCCGCGCAAGCAACAGGGGATCCACGTACGGCATCGTACCGTACTTGAATGAGCAGCACACTGGTACGGTCAACGGTTTGGTCGGAGCAGGCGGCAATCTGGGCGGCGTGATCTACGGCATTATCTTCCGCAGCACCGATGGATACAGCACCGGTCTGCTGTACACCGGCATCATCATCTTAGCTATCACTGTGCTCACGCCGTTGCTACGATTTCCACACCTACAGCAGCAGCACGACGCCGCCACAGGCGTTGATGGCGAATACCAGTCTCATCAGACGGACGGCGCATCCAAGCGATCACACAGCACCATGTACCTAGAAGATGAGCCGGATGAGCTGTAGACGAATGCATGATTCATTTGAAAATAGAATACAAATTGTGAGAGTTTTGAACGGTCACCGTTTTTTGCTGTTCGTAGTTCCCAACGGCATCCGTGTGGTCAAGCTTAGTGTTGCATAGTAATGGGTGTTTTATTATTGATACTGTTCATTCCACCACGTGGTGCAGTCTAGCCGCAAGCGGTCGCCTTTGACCTCATGCTTGGCGGATTCACGAAAGTAACGTTCTCACTGCTGTTGCACGATCTCTGTACGCTTGGTAGGACGTCGTGGTGTCCTTGACCTTGCACGCACTTCAACCTTGCGCTCCATTTACCCAACATCGCACAAGGGAATCGGTCGATTCAACCGATGTTTGGAGGCATCTTGGCCATCGCATGCCAGCGAGTAATAATCAAGCTGTTTACCAACTGTCCGTCTGCCGCCACGCGCACAATCTTACCGCCATTGCGGCATCATCTACCGCCTCGTGTTGCAGTATTTTCAGACGGTACACGGTGCCTCGTCGCTGTTATTTTACCCGCCGGCTATTCTGAGTCATCCGCAATTCACAGTCATCGGTCTAGTATGTCCTTCTGTGCTTTAGCAAAAACTACTTTACCGACCAGTTACGAATTTACCTCGTCCCAGCACTGCCCCACGAATCAATAGCAGACGTATCAAACTCCATGGAGTCGTTCAGGTCGACGCCACCGTTTCTCCCTACTCGGCAGTCCTCACTGGGTTCGCTTCAGTTGACTCCAAGAGTGCGAGAGCTTTCGTCCAGACTTCCATCACCTGCCGAGACACCACGCTGTGTCTTCGTCCAAGTTGGTGACAATCAGCAGCAGCATTACGACCTCCCCACGGACTCGAAACAGTTCGACCGAGCCACGACCATCCGACCGTGCAGCATGATGCGTCCTCACATGCGCATCTTCTATCTCTCGTGGATGTCCGCCATCACCGGTTTCTTCGGCTGGTATGCCATCCCGCCACTCATGCTAATCATTAAGGTGAACCTCGGCCTCACGGACGGGGAAGTGCTCAACTCTGACATTGCCAGCACAGCCAGCACCATCTTCTCCCGCATCGCTTCGGGCCCGTTACTCGACCGATTCGGTCCGCAGGTCGTGCAGAGCTACGTGCTTTGGCTTGGTGCCATCCCCATCATATGCGCTGCCTTCGTCAATTCGGCAACGGGTCTGATCGCCGTGCGTTTCTTCATTGGCCTTGTTGGCTGCATCTTCGTGACCGGGCAATATTGGACTACCATTACGTTTGCACGCAATGTGGCTGGAACTGCCAACGCCATCACGGGTGGCCTTGGTCTCTCAGGTATTGGCTACGCCTTCTTGGTGATCCCGTTCGTGTTTAAAGCTCTCAAGGCAGGTGGCGTGTCGGAAGACATGAGCTGGCGTCTTGCCATCGCACTGCCGGCAGTGTTGATGCTCATTGCGGGCACGGTGATCCGGTTTGCGGTGGACAGTTGTCCGACGGGTGACTTTGAAGAACTCAAAGAGACCAAACAGCAGGCACAGCAAACTGCAAACCAGCAAAATCCTTCCCAACAAGCCGAGTCTACGGGTCTGGTGAACTCGTTCAAGATCGTGCTGTCCGACAAAAACGTTCTAGTGATGATCATGCATTATGCCGCGTGTTTTGGGACGGAGCTACAGCTGAACAACATGGGCGCACTCTATTTCTATAAGGAGTTCCTGAAGGACGGCTGCACGGACAGCTCCTTCTGCTCGCTGTTGTCAACAACAAGTGCAGCTACCGTAGCGTCCTCCTTCGGTCTCATGAACATGTTTGCACGAGCACTGGGGGTCTAGCATCTGACGCTGTCAACCGGAGACTGGGGCTGCGTGGCCGTCGGTACGCCCAGTTCACGCTGTTGTGCATCCTCGGGTCGTTGGTACTAGTGCTCAGCAAAATGCACTCTCTTGGTTCTTGCATTGCACTCTATGTGTTGGCGGCCATTGCCGCTCAGGCTTTGGGTGGATCAACCTACGGCATCGTACCGTACTTGAACGAGCAGCACACGGGGACAGTCAATGGCTTGGTCGGTGCAGGTGGCAACTTTGGAGGGGCTATCTTCGGTATCATTTTCCGCGTCACCAGCTCCTACAACGCAGGAATGTTCTATATGTCTATGTTCATCTTCGCCTGCGCATTGCTCACACCTCTCTTGAATTTCTCGCATCTGCAGCACCATGGTAACTCAGCTGCCAACATTAATAATCACTCACAACATGAGCAGACTGCATCCAAAGGCCCATTCCTCGAAAATGAGGCATTTGAGTCCGTTGAGTTCTCAGAGACGCAGTACTACCGAGCACAAGAAAGAGAAATATAACTTTATTCTCAAATGAACGTCCAATTTAGCATGATCCGTTTCACAGCATCCATGGTAGCTACTTGCATCGGTTGTCATTCGTTCACTGATAGCATGGATGTGTCATATTTAACCACGAGTGTATAAGTATCATCTACGCTTTCAGTCTCGTTGGTTCGACTGAATTCCAGCTAAGGTTCCCACTCGGCCGTGCGTTGATATGTCTTCAAGTTCAACTGCGGCCTCCAACTCGGTCCTAGTCGAGCCCTCAAAACCCGATCCAATTGCAGTCACACAAGTAGCAAATGGAAGTGATCCCCGTCATGGCTCCACTCACCAAAATGAGGCTCCGTTTTCATCCTCCAGTCTCGTACAGGTGGCACCTTTGCCACATACAGCGGATTTCCATGCCGGCAAAGTACTCGAACTTGGAGTGATCACAGCCCCGACGCAGGAACGTGAGGAGGCCTACATTCCTGTGGCACTCGCACGAGCTCAACTCAGCAAGGTTGTCGCCGACATGCATGCAATGAAATCCGAACAGGTGCAGAAGCTTGGTGAAATTCTCGAACACTATCGAGGAATTGAGAAGGATACTCGAATACGACATGAAGCGCACGTTCGAGCGTTGAAAGACCGAGCCGAATCACGACTGAAAGAGTCTCGGGACCGCTTTGTTGAGCTTGAAAAAGTTGGTGCACTACGCGAGGAACTCCATACACAGGAGAAGATGACACTTCTGGGTGAGCAAGAACAGCTGCGTCAAAAACATTTAGATGCTCATGAGAAATGGCGCCTCAATTTTGAATGTGCGCTGCAGGCCCACGAAGACGAGTTTGCCAAAGCTCAAGCGCTAGCTCTTGACGAAATTGCCCGCGTGTCTCGCGTAGCAACTTCTACGGGGGTACAAACACGGCAAAAGCTTTGTGACGAGATGCAAATGTGCAGCGAAGATGCACTTAGTCAAGCGATGCGCGTGGACGAACAACTCCACAAAGCACGATCAGATATGCAAACGCAACACCAGGCTTTCTTGAACCGTGAAGACAAACTGATCAAGACTTTTGCGGCTAACCAGGAAGTTGACCGATTTCTTCGGACGCTAATCGACAATGTGGTCGACAGTAGGCAACAACACACTGAAGAGCAGCGATCCTTGCAACTGCATGAGAAACTTCGCGCTCTCAAATCCAAGGCTAAGGATGCTGGATGTCGTGAGGAAGTTCTCGAACGTCGGTTAAAAGTTGCCCGAGAACGATTCGAGCACATTGAATCCCAAGCCGTCCGTGAGACGGTAGAGCTGCTAGTTCACGCCGTTGTCGTGACTTATGAGAGATTTTCGTACAAACCTCCAGCGACGTTAGAGATGCCTACGCAGACGGAGGAGGAAGAGGTTAAGATCGAGGCGGAGATTAAAACGGAAGAGAAGACAGCCGAAGACATCCCAACAGTCCCAGCATTACCCTTGGACAAGATAATATACGAAAGCGAGGTCGAGGTCACTCGTGAGCGAAATGTCGTGCTGATCCGCTCGAAATCAGCACTACAGGAGGCCAAGCAGAAGTTAGACGTTTGCGCAAAGAACAAGAAGACGGCAAAAACAGCAGTCAAGATATGGCTTTCGGCATTTCAAGCACAGCATGGTCGTGAACCAGCCATCGAGGAGAAAGCTCAAGTCAAAGACAAATATCTAGCCTTCAAGGAAGCCGAAGAAGCTTACAGTGCTCAGAAAACGCTTGTAGCCACGCTCAAACAACAACATCATGAATTGGCACTTCGTATTGATGCATCAAGTCGATGGTCAGCACTTGGATCTGCGGTTGTAAAATCTGCACGAACCGAGTCGCGGGCAGAAGAACAAATCGACAACATGACCTCAACTCCTCACGACTTGAGTGGCCGCAGCATCAGCGAGAAGAGTTCGTGTTCGAGTTCGAGTTCAAAGCCCCAGTCTTCTCCTGATTTGCTCAGAGATAGTTCTAGACAAGGTTATCAATTGCCTCCGTCAGTCCCGACGATAGACAGCGGTACAGAACCTGATCTCATCGATCGCCAGGATGGAGTTGTTGCCGCCTTGGAGATGGAGCTGCAGGAACTGCGAGCTCGGTTGACAAGCAGCAGCACTGTCCTACAATCGAATGGGGCAACAAAAGAAGTGTCGCTCTCTGACAATACACCACCAGAATATGCATCCTTGACAGAAACAGGAGCACCAGCAGACAGTTCTCCAGCGCCAAATTCACAGGCACACGCGAGCTCAACGTCCACCAGCAATGGGGTTCCTGATGCTACACGAGATGATCACCACGATGAATCTTTGTTGCTAGCAACGCCATCAAGTCCCGACACCGACCCAAAGGAAGCGAGCATACAAAGAAGGAAGGAAGAGGCCGAGGCCTCAGCTCACAAGGACGAATTCAATCGACACCAGCAACAACGCCATGAACTTCAGAAAGAAATCACAACTCTGTCCCACGAAATCGAGCAGCGTCGAACGGAGAAGACACGTCTTGAGCGGGAAATCGAGCAGTTAAGGTTGCATCTGGAACTCTCTGAAGATCGCGACAGCGAGGATGTTGACCCGCATTTATTCAGCGAAGCGAAAGTTGTAGAAGATGAAGTTAACTCTACCGGGACTGAAGAGCAAAACGAAGATTATTCGGAGGATGCTGATTTCGATGAAGAGGAATCGGAAGTGGCAATCGCGGAGGCGAAAGACGATGATGATGAACAAACTGAGCAGGACCAAGACGAGGAGGTGGATGATTCTGTTGAAGACGAAAGCCAGGATGTGAAGGAAGATGCAGCTCGTTCGTTGCAGATTGTGCAGATAATTACCGACGCTGTAGTTCGCGGAAGACGCAGTTTAATCGCGGTGACAAAGCAAAATGCTATCAGACGTATGCCAAGTGCGCTGACCAATGCGTTGCCGAACTGCTAGCACTTCGCGACAAACCTCGCAGACAATGGGCCTCGGTCCTTAGGCGTGGAGTGGCTGACGCTTCCCGTTTGCCTCCAGCGCGTGCCCCAGCAGCACTTCGAAAGCATCTTGATGCAGTTCGTGAAAGTTGTGAGCAGTGGTTGAATGCTCGAGAAGAGCAGGCAGCAACACGAATTGCCGAACGGCAAGCACGGAAAGAGGCAAAGGCAGTAGCTGCAGCAATTAGAAAACAGCAGAGTCTCGAAAAGAAGCAAGAGAAGGCTGAGCAGCGCGAGCAAGAGAAAAATCACACAAGAAGAAGAGCGCCCCACCACAAAGCACGGATAAGGGGCCTCCTACTGCTTCAGGTGGCAGTAAAGCACTGGAGGATGCAAAGCAGAAGTTGCGTGCACTGGAAAGGCAAACCAAAGCCGACCGAGTCAAAATTTCGCAGCTTGAGGCAGCCCTGGCTAAGGCTGAGAATCAATTGGCAAGTGGTGGAGGCGGTGGCGGCGGCGGTGGCAATGCGGCAGGCGGAACTGGGTCGGCAGCATCGGACCGACGTGTGGTGGACATGGAGAAAAACACAAGAAGGCATTGGATGAAAGCGAAAAAGTTGCCAAGAAGGAGATTGCATCACTCGCATCCCAGTTGCAGGCTGCCCAACGCGCTTCACAAACGTTACAGGAGCAAGCTTCTGCATTGCAAAAGGAGCTTGGCGTCGTCGGTGGTAAGGCGAAACAACTTGGTCAACTTGAGACGGAGGTGAACGAATTGCGTGAACAAGCTGCATTGGTGGCTCCGCTAAATAACGAGCTGCGTGAAGCCAAAGTGCAGTACGCAACACTCGAGACGAGTTATCGTGAAGAGCAGACGCTGCGTAAGAAGTATTACAACCAGATTGAAGACATGAAAGGCAAAATTCGTGTATACGCTCGATGTCGCCCCATGAGCGGCCCAGAGCTTGAACGTGGTTGCGCTCCATGCGTCAAGTTCCTAGATGAGTTCTCGCTAGAGGTCAGCGGTGGTTCTCGAGCTACGAAAACCTTCGCATATGACCAAGTCTTCTCGCCTGCGATCTCACAGATTCAGGTCTTCGAGGACACGAAGAATCTTCTCCAGAGCGCCATCGACGGCTACAACGTTTGTATCTTCGCATACGGCCAAACCGGGTCGGGCAAAACATTCACCATGACTGGATGTGAGAACGACCCTGGACTCAGTCCTCGTGCAATTCACCACCTCTTTGCGTTAGCTAGCGAGTCAAAAGCCAACTTCACCATTAGCTTTCAAGCCACAATGCTAGAGCTCTACAACGACACACTCATTGATCTGTTCCATCTCATGGAAGGTGGCGGATCCCACGACAATAAGCTTGACATCAAGAAGAACGAAAAGGGAATGGTGGTTGTGTCAAATGCCACGCTGAAGAAATGTTCGTCGCCTGAGCAAACGTTGAGATTGTTTGAGGCTGCAAACAAGAAGCGCCAAGTCGGCGCCACCAAAATGAACG
Organism: Phytophthora kernoviae; assembly: GCA_008080845.1. Classification (NCBI taxonomy): domain Eukaryota; phylum Oomycota; class Peronosporomycetes; order Peronosporales; family Peronosporaceae; genus Phytophthora; species Phytophthora kernoviae. The sequence goes on along the minus strand of VKKV01000312.1, from coordinate 142,243 downwards.
CTGAAAGCAGTCGCAGTCACTCGATCTTCTCGTTACTTGTGGAAAGTTTCAACAATACCACGAAGACCACCACAATCGGCAAGCTCAGCCTCGTCGATCTTGCTGGTTCTGAACGTGCAGGCAAGACGGGAGCTACAGCTGATCGACTCAAGGAGGCCCAAGCCATCAACAAAGTCTCAGCGGTACGTTATCCAGGCCAACACGATCTTAAGTATTTCATGTCACTCACACATGCTTCTTATCTTGTTGTCTTCACGGTGTTTGCAGCCTTGGGAGACGTGATCTCGGCTCTATCGACAAACGAGAAGTTCATCCCATACCGCAACAACAAGGTATCAATTAAAACGCTACCTTGTATCCTGTTGAGTAAAACCATATCGTGATCGATGTGATCTCACTTTGTCTCGGTTTCTTGGACAACAGTTGACGCAGTTGATGCAGGACTCACTCGGCGGCAACGCCAAAACGGTTAGCACCGCATCCGTCCTTGTGATGTGTGCGCTGATGTCACTAAGCTGCTTCATTTCTGCTCTTTTGTGCTTCGTGCAGCTCATGTTTGTAAACATATCGCCGGCAGACTACAACACGGTACGGAGCACAACGCTGTCTGTCTGTTCGGCTTGGCTTTGTGTCATGGCTACATAAGATGATTTGTCTGCAGGATGTTCCTGACGCTCATTGCTTATCTGTTCCTTCAGGAAGAGACCGTAACATCGCTGACCTACGCGTCGCGCGTGAAGCTCATCACCAACAACGCCAACAAAAACTCAGAGAGCGAACAGGTGAACCGTCTCAAAGCCATCATCAAGCAGCTCCGCGCCGGCAAAACGGACGTCGATTTTGACGGCGCCCTTGACTGATAAAACCTGCCACACAAAACTCAACCAGCAAGCAGACAGACACGCTCCCCATCCGCAAATCTAACAGCAGCAACAAACACAAACGCAAGACGCGGTTTTCGTGCTCTCAACAACTCGGTGTATCACATTTTATTCAGGCAATCAAGCAGAATAAAAGGAAGTCGGTCCTTAATCGAATGCGCCAAATCTCGTCGTCCAAAGGGCTGCAGAAGTCCAAAATGAAGCCACGCTTTCAGCCACAGAGGTAGTAGTGAAATAGCAGACCAGGTCCGCTAAGAATGCCATGAAAAACATTCTCCCATCCACCACGTCCAGAGCGTTTGTGTCTCCTGTCCCTCCACTCTCCACAGATAGTCAAGCAAACTACCTGCTCTTCCCCTCACACGACTCATCCAACCAGCTGCTTATCTGTTGGCCTTGGCCACACGCTCGATCTCGTCCTTCTTCTTAATAGCGTAACTGTTGGACGAGCCCTTGGACGCGTTGATGAGCTCGTCAGCCAGGCACTCGGCGATGGTCTTGACGTTACGGAACGACGCCTCGCGGGCACCCGTGGCGATGAGGTACAGCGCCTGGTTCACGCGACGGAACGGGGACACATCCACGCCCTGGCGACGCACGACACCGGCCGAGCCGACGCGGGTAGAGTCCTCGCGGGGCCCGACTTGATGACGGCCTCGACGACCACCTGCAGGGGTTCTTGTCCGTCAGCAGGTGGATGATCTCCAGTGTGTGCTTGACGATACGAGCAGCCTTGAGCTTCTTGCCAGAGTTGCGGCCCTTGCGCATAAGGGCGTTCACCAGACGCTCCACAATGGGGCACTGAGCCTTGCGGAAACGCTTGGTCTGGTAGCGCTGAGCCGTGTGGGGCAGGAACGTGGCGGCCTTGCCCTTCACAGCGATGTAGTCCTCAAGGGAGATGTCCGCCGCGATGCTGATGTCATCGTACGACCTGCATAAAAGAAAAAAAAGGTATTCTTTTAGTCTGTGGTTCTACCTTTTATTTGGGGGACTACCCTGTTCGTTCTACTTGTGTGTGTTTCAAGTTGTTGTCCTGACTGATTGACGTTCTAATCGAGGTTTCCTTCGATATGAGTAGAACGCGTATCGTCTTGTGCTTATTGTGGACATGTTATTTTGTCGCTATGAATATCTGTATAGTCACATACCACTTGTTAAAGAGCTTCACTTCAGTTGCAACTTCCGCCATGTTGAGAGAGTTTCCGAGGATGAATTCGAGCTGAGTGGAGGCCACGAGGGGCAGGCGGCGAGCAAATGAATGGGTGAGAGGCTGTAAGCATACTGAAATACAGTCAACTATACAACCAAGAAGTAAATACTACCCCCGCGGTTCATCGGTTCAAGGAAAAGGGCTAGGGCGGTCCAATGTCTTCGTTGATTTCGGTTAATTACAAAACAAACGAACATGCTTTTTAATAGGTACAGTGTGTGTACCACATAAATGAGACACCCATCCACCACAAAAAATTCCTTCGGCTATACTTAGTTCAAGTCACTTGATCGCCCATAGTAAGGTCGGAAGAAGTCGGAACGTCATCTCATAATTCGATTCTCCCGTTCATTTTCGCAGGAAGGGACGATGGGAGGAGGACCTGCTAGTGCCGACGTGGTGCGATCATCCTGCTTCGTCACGTTTCCAGAATCCACTCAAGCAGAACCTGTACCGGTAGACGCATGGTATCTCTTCGCCGCCGGCCTCACATTCATCCGACGCTTGGCTCGAGACCGCGTGGGTAACGGAATGCACATCGCTCTATTGCTGCAGCAGCCTGGGGACGAGGACGGCGAGCGGCGCTACGTGTCTGTGAGCTCCAATAAAATACTACAAAGGCTCTACAAGAGGCCTTCGACTGTCAGACAAGGCGCTGGTGCTGCACGTCATTGACGTGGGCAAAGTGCGTGGCCAGAAGCGGGTTCATGTGCGACCCGAAGTGAACCCAAACGTGTCTCCAGAGCCTGTAGAACCCATGGGTTTAGTGTTCCCTACACTATCAGTGGACGGGTTAGCCACCCCGACAGCTGTGGAAATTCCAGCAGCTGAGGTGACGGAGACGTCGCTGTATGAACAGATGAGTCGCTCCATGTTTAACTACCGGAAGGACGACAGTGTGCGGTGGAATTCCTCCTCCGTGGAGATGGAGAAACCCAGTAAAGCGCTTGCTCAGAGCGCATTCTTTGTGGAAGAGAGGATTATACTAGACGACAAACAGGCTCCAGTGCTCGGAGAGAAGAGCAAGAGGAGACGGAGGTGGGAGAGAGTGTCCATGTCCCGATGGCGTTGGAAGTTGTCGGTGCGTCGCTGTCAGGAGCTAAGCAGATTGAAGACACAACGGAGGAAGAAGCTGAGGCGGAGATCCCTGTGGCGCGAGTGGTGGAACCCGACTCGACACAAATTCCGAGCGATTACGTGATGCTGGAGCTACAGGCTGGTGCGGGACTGCCGGAGGCTCCTGCCACTGCCAGCTCCACGTATTTCATCTCGTCTCGATGGGCCGAGCAAGCTGATGAAATGAGTGCTTCTATGCGGCTGGAGAGACCGCCGATGCCGCGTGCGACGCCCATGCGAGCAATCAATAGTGTGAACAGCATCCGTCCCAATGCCAATCTCGAAGATTCTTTCGTGTTTCTCGAACGGCATGAACTGTAAACAGATGCAACGTTATTCAGAGCAAGCAGACAGCAGTTGAAGGCATGCAGCGAGGCATCCAGTCAACAGGCATAGTAGACGTAGATGTAGACGACTTGAGAATAAAGAGCTATTTATAATTGCAATTTTCGATTGACTTGAATTAAGTAGCGAACATTTGTTATCTTACTTTATGTTGGCCACAAAATCTCTTTTCGTGATCACTAATCACAAGCCCCATTTAACATTTTGCTGGCCAGCACTCGAAGCTCTCGGAATCTGAGATGGCGGCTGTCACTGGTAGCGTCGTGAGCGTGCAGAGCGTGGCGCAGTTCGACGAGGCGACTGCGCGCGAGTCGACTCTGTCTGTAACGTTCTTCTGGGCAGAATTCCACGAGCTCTGCCGCCCCAACGGCCAACTGGACGTGGTGGTGCGTCAACTGGCGACTCTCCACCCTCGCATTCGCTTCCTCAAAGTGGCGGCTGAGGAGCTCCCAGAATTATCTGAGAGGTTCCAGATTGCAGTCGTACCAACTTTTGTCATTGCTCAAGGTCGTGCCGTGCTGGACAAATTAGAGGGCGCCAATGTGGCAGAACTGGCCAAGCGCGTGGACGTTCTAAGCAAGAGTGTGGCCAAGACTAATTCTGGGGCTGCTGCGACGTCCACGTCCACAACGGAGGAGACCCCAAGCCATTGGATGAAGCTCTGCAGTACCGTCTTAAGAAACTCATCAGTGCGTCACCTGTGATGCTCTTTATGAAGGGCAATCCAACAGAACCAAAGTGTGGCTTCAGTCGTCAGATGGTGGCGCTCCTTAACGAGGAGAAGGTTCAGTTTGGGACGTTTGATATTCTCAATGACGATGAAGTGCGTCAAGGACTGAAGCAGTTTTCCAACTGGCCAACTTTCCCTCAGCTCTACGTGAACGGTTCGCTGATCGGAGGACTGGATATTATCAAGGAGATGAAGTCGGAAGGATCAATTGTGGAACAGCTTGGACTGACGAAGAATGTTGAAGAGTCAGAGGCGGCTTTCCAGGAAAGTTTGAAGGCGCTTGTTAACTCTGCACCAGTTCTTCTCTTTATGAAGGGCACACCGTCGGAGCCCAAGTGCGGCTTTAGTAAGAAGACAGTGAAGCTCCTTCGTGACCACCAGATCGCCTTCAGCTCCTTTGATATTCTCAGTGACGAGCAAGTGCGACAGGGTCTGAAGGCATTCTCCAACTGGCCCACGTACCCGCAGTTGTATGTCAAGGGCAAGCTCGTCGGTGGACTTGATATCCTCAATGAGATGGCAGAAGATGGAGATCTGAGTGAGCAGTTGGGCGTGGAGAAGAAGGCCAAGAAAGAGAACAAGTACGAGCAGCTGATCAACCGCGCGCGTGTCATGATCTTCATCAAGGGCTCGCCCAAGGCGCCGCAGTGCGGATTCAGCCGCAAGCTCGTGGAGATTCTCGACACTGAGGGTTTCAAGTACGACTACTTCGATATCCTGTCGGATGACAGCATTCGTCAGGGACTGAAGAAGCACTCGAACTGGCCCACATTCCCCAGCTTTATGTGAACGGCGAGTTGATCGGCGGATTGGACATCATCCAACAGCTACAGGAGGACGACGAGTTGGACGCGCTCAAGGAGTAGGCAAGCAAACCCGTTTCCTACCCACAGAGTATTAAAGATTGAATACAGAAAACGCTGGTTCTCTGCGTTTGCTGTCTTTGAGTTATGCTAGCATTTCGTCAGTTCAAGTGCATCTCATATCCTTATCGATCATCTATAGCAGTGTGTAGAGATTCTTGGACAAACCTGATAAACACTAAGCAATGATCTGCGTGATAATTCCGGCAGCCAATGTCTTGCCGCGATCACGCAGCGTGAAGCGTCCGAGCTGACGATAATTTGCAAATTCCTCCAGGCAAAGTGAGCGTTGGGATGTGATTTGTACTACGGCAGAGCGGTCGCGTGTGATACAGCGAGGCTTCTTCCTCTCCACCTCGCCCGTCTTGCTCAAGGTGCATACCAGCCGCGTAATGTTCACGGGTTCATCCACATTGTGCATGTGAATGGTCACGTATGTTCCCTTTACGAGTGGCACTTCCACTGCCGGCATTGTCATAATCTTAGCCTCAAACTTCCGAGCGAGTCGCACCGGCGACGCAATTGAGCACAAAATGCTGCCAGTTCTGCACATATGCATAATTCCCGTTAGAATTGATAGCAGCAACCATGATATACTACACGATTCAACATACGTTAGCGCGGACGGATCTATTCCAGTGATACCCATTTCAACAGTATCACCGGCACGAGCGAGTGTGCAGGCCTCGCCATCTTGCTCCATTCCTGGTCATAATATCATTCACGACAGGTCAGTGACTGCGACGAACGAGAAAAATGCCAAAGCTAGAAATTATTTACCTTTCACAGTCAAGGGTAGGCCGATAGGCATCAAAAGGAACTGCAAATACAGTGAAAGTCCATCGATAAGTCGATCCCAGGTAAAACGCACAAAACAAATTCTTACCGAGTCACCGACCGCAGCAGCACCAGCGTACACACGACCTGAGATGGTTTGACCAAGACTCATGGACTTGGACACATCTGAGACCGTCATACGGAACGGCTTGGAGATCTGGCGCTGCGGAGGAGCAAACGTGTCTGCACTCAAGATAATAGCATTTTCCCATTTAACGTTAGAGTCGCTCCACCATGAATCTCGTGATGAGAAGCAGCTTGCTGATTCAGTTCACTTACCGATAGCTTCGACTAGCGAGGGCCCTGAGTACCATAGGCACTCTTCTGTCGTCCCTGTCTTCTCGAGGTTGGTGCCAGTTATACCGCTTAGTGGCACAAAGCGTAGGTTCTTCGGACGAAATCCGACGTTCACGAGGAACGTAGTCAGAGACGTCACGATGTTATTGAAACGCTCCTCATCCCAGCCGACCTGATACCAGCCAACCAACGATGCACACATGAGTACCAATCAAAACGTGAGTAGTACAACCTAGCATAGAATTCATCATCAACAAACCAACCATATCCATCTTGTTAACCGCCACGACCATCTGCGAGACACCAAGGCTTCGGACAAGTAGCGTGTGCTCCTTGGTTTGACCCGAGTTCTCAAATGCCGCCTCGAATTCGCCCGTTACCGCTGGTACGACTAACACAGCTACATCAGCCTGTGCAGCCCCAGCAATCATTTTCGGGATAAAGTCGCGGTGGCCTGGCGCGTCCAGCAGCGTCACGTGCTTGGTTGCCGTCTCGAAGTGGCTAGTTCCCACGTCCATAGTCACACCGCGCGAACGTTCCTCTTCGTCGGCATCCATGACCCATGCGTACGCAAATGACGATTTGCCAGCCTCACGCGATTCCTTCTCGTACTTGTGCATGAGCTTTTACTCACGTAGCCCAGTTTATAAAGCAAATGGCCAGTGATGGTGCTCTTGCCTGCATCAACATGGCCAATCACCACCATGCTGATTTTGGTCTTACCACCGCTACGGGCTTCCTCCTCCAGCTTCTCCGCCTTTTCCTGCGTCTTGCGCTCTGCACGCTCAAAAGCCTTCTTCTCTGAAGGCGTAAATTGCGTCTGTGCACGCGAGATTGTTGGCGCACTTGTGGCCGCATCAGCTGCTGAGATACGCACCTTCTTCTCCTCTTCAGCAGCTTTAGGTGGCGACGATAGTGATGTGCCAATTGCTGTAGCCTTGCCCTTAGCTGGGGTGGGCATCACAATCTCCTTTTGGGTTTAACTCTCTGCTCCTCCTTCTCATTTTTTCCATTGCCAATAGCCAGCGCCACTGCCTCAAGACGTGGCACTTGGATCTGCAATGGCAACACCCTCCATCTGCAACAGGAGCCTTGCCCTTCTCCAATAGAGCCACCACGGTCTTGTCCAGGTCATAATTGGCGCTGCGGAGCTCCTGAGTGATCTGCTGGACTGAGAACCTGCTCCCGAGCGTCTGCTGCACCTGAGGCACCATTGCATCTAGCAGTTCTGCACCATATCGACCAACCTCCCGTTAAAGTAAATATTTTTAAAGATCCGTTTTTGTGATAAATTGAAGCTCACCAGCGTCTCCTGCATCTTCCGAGTCCGGAACTTCGCGCTCCGCCTGCTCATTTTCATTGCCTTGTTGTACGAAGGAGAAGACCGATCGTTGACGACTGGGCGAGTCTCGACGATACATAAACTCATCTGCAAGAGAGTTAGTATTTCTACTTTTTAATACGCGATTAATATAGTACTGACAGGATTGGACGTACTATTGGGGAGTTGGGTTCGTAGTCATCGTAGTATTCGTCGTAGTCTGCAGCAAAGAGTTGACGTGAGTAAAGTGATACGATGTAGATGAAGGGCATCCGCACTGTTACCTTCGTCCTCGTACGAATACGCGCGGTTGCGCACGTTGCGATGGCGGGACATGATGAGCTCGAGCTAATGCTGGGCGAATACTACGACTGATCGATTTTTGTGGTATTTCTCGGCTCGTGATTGGACAAAATCGTTTAACTTGTTCATAATATGAACCAATGGACAAGAGGAACGGACATTGGGAGCAGATGAGAGCGCCGCACACATTGATGGCGACGGATGAATTGCTGGCAACGGATGGAGATTTTCTTCCTTCTTGCACCTGGAACCGAAGGAAGAAAAATGTCAACGTCAACACTTCCACGTCTGGAATGATGGTGCCGCCGATGACTTCGCTACGTTCCATTCACCCCGAGACTTAGTAGCAGAACAACTTCAACGTCGGCAACAGCAACAGCAGCTTTAAACTTTAACCAACCAACTGACAAGGTGGAGGCTCAGACATGGAACAAAGCTGCTTGGGCCTAAATGTGTGGTGGTAGGACGTCCTCTTTACTGTAATGCCGCCGGAACTGTCAACGTCAACAGTTTTTTTTTCCGGCCTGTTAGATTTTGGACTAATGTGTTGGAGCTTGAGGGGTGCGAACTCGAACTGGCAGCTTCAACGTGGATGGTTGGTTCAACTGAATGAATGCAGCCAGCAATCGATCCTCTTGGCAACCAAGAGCTGCTGACGAGAGCTAGTCAACGGCGGATCCAAAATCTCCTGTCTGTTAAACTGAGATGTGGTGTCCAATAGAGAGATCTCTTGGGCAGATTTGTTCCCGACTATGGTCATGTGATGCAGCATCTCTCTGTTGAGATGGTCCATACTGCGGAACGGATATCAAACTTCAGCCTATACAAGCAGCGTTGAGTTTGGTGCAACGACACCTGAAACCCAACTACCCGACCGATTTCCTTCTAGTCGCTTGTTCTGGGTGGCACTAGTGCTCGGAGATTCCAAGGCGAAGCATCTTGTGTTGACGACGTTCACGCCACGCATGACGGCTCTGCAGCACTCGCCACTAGTCTTGTCACAAACATCCCACGCTCTCCACAACTAGGAATGCTGCCTTGAAGTCCATGCGCCAGTGCTGACTGAGTGAAGCACAGGGTGAGTGCGAGCGCGCAACGAATGATTCATCACGTCGAGCGACAACATGGACCTCTACACTCCCATTGAACTTCAACTTGGATCTGACCGACTTGCCACTGTGTGTGATGGTGGTAAGCCGTTAATCTTTGTCAAACGAGCCCCAGGATGGCCTTGCAGCAATGTCCAAGGACGACGATCTTGAAGCGAAAGTCAATCACAAAAGATCATTTCCAAATCCGCTCAAGACCTCCGACTCCACTCTTCCGGTCTATAGCTACCCGACCAGCGGTTCAAGATGACGACTTCACACGGCGACAAGACGGAACACGGCTACATGGATCTCGAAGCGCACGAGGCAGCGGTGAACGGTAATCCACCGACCAACACCAGTCGGTTCGCCATCAAGAACGCGCACGCGCGTGAGATTTTCGCCGAGTTCATGGCCGTCTTCGTCATGATGAGTTTTGGATTGCGCCACGGCGCAGTCCATTCTCAGCAGCGCCAAGTACGGCGACTTCACGCAGATTACGATCGGCTGGGGCATCGGTGTTTTATTCGGCATCCATATTGCTGGAGGCGTCTCGGGCTCGCACTTGAACCCGTCGATCACGTTCGCCGCAGCAGTGTTTGGTATGTTCCCGTGGAAGAAAGTTCCTGCCTACGTGCTTGCACAGACTCTTGCTGGCTATGTGGCTGCACTGTTCATCTACATCATCTACCGTCCAATGATCAACGTCGCTGACCCGAACCGCGAGACGACACACGCCATCTTCGCAACGTACCCGAACGAGTACACGACGAACTTCATTGGATTCCTGACGGAGGTGTTTGCTACGGCTCTACTGGTGGCGGGTATCTTTGCGGTGCTAGACCAGCACAACCGACCTGCCAGTCCTTTCAGCGCACCAAGTGCTGTGGCTCTACTTGTTGTGGGAATCGGTTCAGCTTTCAGCTTGAACACTGGCTGCTCCATCAACCCAGCACGCGATTTCGGCCCGCGTCTCATGATGCTGACGGCTGGGTGGGGCTCGCACGTGTTCTCACTTAACAACTACTACTTTTGGATCCCGATCGTGGGCCCGACTGTCGGCGGTGTTCTCGGGGGTCTCGTGTACATTATGCTTGTCGGCCACCACCACCCGCAAAGGTGACGGTCGTCCGCAAACATGGCGAGCAGTTCCACTTTTAAGCGTCCGTGAACATTCGGATCGAGACTGTTGTGAAGATGCATGTGAGAGTTGAACCGTTTCCTGCGCTATTCGTCTAAGCAATCCAATCGTGCGTTCTTCTCTCTAACGTCGTTCCTTTGACTTCTACTTGCACTTGCATTTTCGATATGTTCATGTTAAACTAAGTGAGACCGACACCACACTCGGCATCACGACATCATGTCCTGTCTTCTGCTCTTGCAGCTCCGTGTTGAAGTTGTATGGCTGGCCCAGCCGAGTTGTCTGTCTGGAAAAGTGTCAACGTCAACAGTTTTGGTGGCTTGAACTTCCCAGCGTCGGTATCGTCGAGATCAAGCACCACACCTCCGATCGAGCCATCAAGCACTTTCGCACCAATTTTTGGCGGTACAAACGCGTTATGAGCAGCGATTTCTGCCTCGGTTTTCGGTCTACGCATGCAAACATACGCATCTATGTGGGCGATAACGCTGAGCAACGCGGCGTGAAGCGATTCCAGCACCGGCATCGTCGAGTCAACGATCGAATCATCGGGGGCGTGGTTGTTATTCATCGTTCCCACGTACTTTGGAATCGGACTGCAATATAGCTCACTTTTCTCTTGAACTTATGTCGAGCAATCAAACATGACGCAGGAATTCACTCGAGCAACAACGTAACTTCTTTTACGTGACCTTATACCTAAACGACATGGACACAACTACCATTGACAGCGCCGACACGACCACTTAAATGTTCATGAGCGGTTCGCACGGGTGGTGTTTTTCTACAAGTCCAACGTACAAACCTGCACCAATCGGACCACCAAGCAGCGGGGCTACAACCGGCACCCAGAAATATGCGTCTCGCAATGTGAAGACTGGAGTCCCCAGCCTGCACACAGCGTGAACAACCGAGGGCCGAGGTCACGTGCGGGGTTGATGGCGTAGCCAGTGTTCATACCGAAGGACATTCCGATCGCCACTACGAGCAGAGCCACAGCGCCTGGCTGTGAGAATGGACTGGCGGGTTTATTCATCTCGTCTCCGATGGCAAAGAGGCAGCCGACTAGCAGTGCTGTGCCCACGACTTCCGTCAGGAAACATGTCCCGACTGGGACCTTGTCACTGTACGGGTAGGTCGCGAAGATTCCGTGCGTGGTTGTCTTAGTCGGGTCGATGACGTCAATCAGAGGAGAATACACGCTGTAGACAATAGCCGATGCACAGAAAGCTGCTAGCAATTGTGCAGACATGTAGAACGGAACCTTCTTCCACGGGAATCGTCCAAACAATGCGAGCGTGAATGTCACGGCCGGGTTCAAGTGACCTCCAGAGACGCCACCGCAAACGTGGATACCAAAGAGAACTGCAAGTCCCCAGCACAAATTGATGCTGACAAATTCACCTTTTGTGCCTTCGCTGAGGACGACTTGGGCGACAACTCCGGTGCCGAACGACATCATGACTAACATACCGAGGAATTCGGCCATAACTTCGCGAAAAGAGGCGACTTGATTTGGTACTGGGCGGCTGGCTCGGACATCATGACGATGTCAGGCTCGCCCAAGTAGCTGCTGTCGAGCTTGTCGATGCTACCACGCAACATTGTTAAAGTTCGATGAGCGGGTGCCGCGTAGTTGATCGCCGGATGAATGAATAGCTACGGACGGTGAAGGACGCCGTAAGATGGAAAGTGATTGTGTTGACCATGAAATGCAAATGCTCTCCCACCACCGTAGCAACTGCAGAGCTCTAAAAATCGTTGCGATGACAACTAATCCACCGTATGCACCTTGGTTGTCAGCCGGCAGACTACCATAATGCCGTGGGTTGATCGCTCTGGCTATCACTCATTCCATGCTATCGTGCGGTTCGTAACACATGATGCTTCACATGTGGCTCCCCGCCACATGACCTTCAGTGCGATTTTAGCCATAGACGGACTCTGCTGCACGTCTTACCACGATAGATAGAGCGGCATCTGCCGCACGATAAGAACACACGCACGATACTTCGAGTTGATGGTACAGCTATCCAGGCTCGATACCAAGAAACGAGATACATCGAAGTTGCCTTTACTGTTGTACTTCATGCTTCTGTTCCGTGATCGCTTTGTCGTTGTCAATGGTGCAGTCAGCAATCAGTTTTCCCAGCAGCATACAACGCACACGAAAAGGTTGACGACGCCACCTGCACCGTTCGGCAAGTCGAGACCATGAACGAAGGTAACGTAACACGATTCAGCTTTATAGGACGAGCAACGGCTAGAGCTCAACGTCTACTATACAATCCTCTACTCCGTCCCTACAGCGTAACTCGCTACTTACTGTCCCTCAAGTGGGTGCTTGTACTCGCGCGGGTGGTGGTGCTCGACCAAACCGACGTAGATGCCAGCGCCAATCGGGCCTCAAGCAGCGGGCCGATAATCGGCACCCAGAAGTATGAGTCACGCAGCGTGAAGACATCCGATCCCCAGCCAGCAACGAGTGAGAAGAGACGCGGACCAAAGTCACGTGCAGGATTAATAGCGTAGCCTGAGTTCATGCCGAATGCCATACCGATAGCTACCACCAGCAACGCAACAGCACCAGGCTGCGTGTATGGGTTGGCAGGCTTGTTGAGCTCATCGCCGATCGCAAAGATGCAGCCCATGAGCAGTGCCGTGCCCACCACCTCAGTCAGGAAGCAAGTGCCAACCGGAACATCATTGCTGTACGGGTATGTTGCAAACACGCCCTGTGTTGACGTCTTCTCAGGGTCGATCACGTTAAACATCGGGTAGTACACGGCCCAAACGATAAAAGCTGCCACGAATGCACCAAGAATCTGGGAAATAACGTAGTACGGAACCTTGCGCCACTCCATACGGCCGAACCAAGCCAACGTGGTGGTCACCGCCGGGTTCAAGTGGGCACCGGAGACTCCACCCGATACGTGAATACCGAAGAGCACACCGAGACCCCAACACAAGTTGATGTTGATGTACTCGCCCTTAGTGCCTTCGCTGAGAACCACCTGGGCAACAACACCGTCACCGAACATAATCATGACCATGGTGCCGAGGAACTCAGCCAGGCACTCGCGGAATAGCGGTGACTTGACTTGGTAGGGTTTCGCCGGCTCAAGATTCATGTGCACATCAGGCTCTTGGACGCCGATGTAGCCGCTCTCGATTTTGTCATCGTTTCCCGACATGACTGCAGAACTTGAAAGGCTGGGGCGAACTTGAATGCTTGGTATCGAAGGCCGACGGTATGGCCGCTCGTGACCAAGACTACGAATTGGAAAGTGATGTTGCTCAAGGAGTTCGCTTGGCGCCCCACGATCCGACACAGGACACTGGAATTGACAGCAGCAATGTTGACTACACCATCAGCAGACTGAACCTCCGAGGCGCTTGAAGTTCAACCACTGTCGACGCATTCTTTATCCTGCGCGAATGGCAAACTGACATAAACTTGGACACTTGAGCACTGTGTGAACGCGACTGAACAAACCGGTGTCAATGCCAGGCTTGATAAGTTGATAGGTGTGCAACAGCTGCAGCCTCCACTTTGAAGTGATGCCAGCAGGATCCACCGAGGTGTCAGTACATCACGGCGACTACAGACTAGGAAGTCTACAGCGAGGTTCACCCCATTTCATGGTTGAGGTCTCTCCAATTCGTTGGCAATTCAATGGCCACGGAGAGGTGGACTTCGTCTAATAGAAACTGAAGCAAAGTCCCACCAGTTGAATAGATGAAGGCAAACGGTGCGTTAAGACCGCCGACATATCGGGGGTCTCATGAAAGGCGCGTGTCAAGACGCCACCTTGTAGGTGGACGATCGATAGCGTGACTGCCTGGATAGAAACGTGACAGGCCCGCCAGCACAACAGGTGACAGCAGGTGCGTGGCATCCACCCGACAGAACTCGGTCCGTGAGCACGGCCAATGTGCCATGCTGCAGACGAACATTTGAAGTGGTCATCAGTATGCGAGATGTAGCTATGATTGAAAAGATGCTACCCTACCGGCTGCATCATTAATTATCAAGAGGGTGCTTGTAGTCACGAGGGTGGTGGTGCTCTACCAGACCAACATACACGCCACCACCGATAGCACCGCCCAGAATCGGTCCTACAATCGGCACCCAAAAGTAGTGGTCACGCATAGTGAACACCTTAGATCCCCAACCGGCACACAGCGAAAACAAACGCGGGCCGAAATCACGCGCAGGGTTAATAGCGTAGCCGGAGTTCATGCCAAACGCCATACCAATTGCCACCACTAGTAGTGCAACTGCCCCGGGCTGCGTATACGGACTCGCGGGTTTGTTGAACTCGTCTCCAATAGCAAAGATGCCACCCAACAACAGAGCTGTGCCCACTACCTCAGTCAGGAAGCAGGTTCCGACCGGTACGTCGCTGCTGAACGGATATGTTGCGAAGACTCCTTGGGTCGAGTTTTTCTCGGGATCGATGACGTTAAACATGGGGTTGTAGACAGCCCAGACAATGAAGGCCGCCACGAAAGCGCCGAGGACCTGTGCGAGGATGTACCAAGGCACCTTACGCCACTCCATACGACCAAAGATCGCCAAGGTGGTGGTCACCGCTGGGTTCAGGTGGGCACCCGATACACCTCCCGATGCGTGGATTCCGAAGAGCACACCGAGGCCCCAGCACAAGTTGATGTTGATGTACTCGCCCTTGGTGCCTTCACCGAGCACCACTTGAGCTACAACGCCGTCTCCGAACAGGATGAGCACCATGGTGCCGATGAACTCGGCCATGCACTCTCGTAGCAGTGGTGACTTGACTTGGTATGGTCGTGCAGGGGCAGAGGTCATCACCTCATCGGCCTCCTCTAATCCGATGTATTCGTTCTCGGTCTTGTCGTCTGAAGCGCGCGCCATACTAAAATGCTGAAGCAACGACCAATCTGTGAAAGCTTCTTGTAAACCACTCTGCAGGTTGGAAAGTGAGGCCAAGTGAGCTCTTCGACCGTGGTTCGAGGGAATCTAGTCGCTGAGTACCTTTAGCTACTACCGAGAGGCTAGCGGAGACATTCCATTGCCAACATTGCGTTTGACTTGCCAAAAACTTCAAGCAGCGACATCTTTGCACCACTCAGCGATGACATATTCCTTATATCAGTAGATTGAAGAATTGAGCAAAGTAATGGTTAAATTAATGTATTGTCTGGACAAGTTGAAGTTGGTGCCGCTAGAAGAACTGAGATATTTTACAAATGTTCGGCGCAATCACCAATGAATGGTTTGCGCTCCTTTGCTTGTCAAGCAAACCGCTGATATCAGTGTGTTTGTAGACTTTCATGAGCTCAGTGGCTTCACGGCTCGATGTAGTTCGTTGCTTTACTCTCGAAGCTCACAAAGAGCAGAACAAATTGTGGGGAATTAACCTTGATATGAGACCTGAATTGCAGCACATACTAGCGTGCGTCGACAATTTGCCTGGAGCACAGACCACCATGACATGGCGACGAAGACCACGTGGTCGCTGCATTGTGAGCAGACTACTGTTCCACTTTCGACCGAGCATCTTTGCGGACTTCAAGGGATCGATGCCACTCCACATAAACGACAACGGACGCAACAGGGAGACAGCGCGAAAAACTTGAGCAAGCCAAATGAAAATGTTTATAAAGACTGTAATGCACTGCAGCTACCAGACACTGCCACTACTCGACGCCAACCAACAAATCGGCCACCCACTGCACCTTTTCGTCCGAGTACCTCAGGTACTTTGCCCTTTTCAGTTAGTTATCAAGAGGGTGCTTGTAGTCACGAGGGTGGTG
Source organism: Phytophthora kernoviae (assembly GCA_008080845.1). Taxonomy (NCBI): domain Eukaryota; phylum Oomycota; class Peronosporomycetes; order Peronosporales; family Peronosporaceae; genus Phytophthora; species Phytophthora kernoviae. Next base: position 126,312 of record VKKV01000312.1, on the reverse strand, counting down.
GTGCTCTACCAGACCAACATACACGCCACCACCGATAGCACCGCCCAGAATCGGTCCTACAATCGGCACCCAAAAGTAGTGGTCACGCATAGTGAACACCTTAGATCCCCAACCGGCACACAGCGAAAACAAACGCGGGCCGAAATCACGCGCAGGGTTAATAGCGTAGCCGGAGTTCATGCCAAACGCCATACCAATTGCCACCACTAGTAGTGCAACTGCCCCGGGCTGCGTATACGGACTCGCGGGTTTGTTGAACTCGTCTCCAATAGCAAAGATGCCACCCAACAACAGAGCTGTGCCCACTACCTCAGTCAGGAAGCAGGTTCCGACCGGTACGTCGCTGCTGAACGGATATGTTGCGAAGACTCCTTGGGTCGAGTTTTTCTCGGGATCGATGACGTTAAACATGGGGTTGTAGACAGCCCAGACAATGAAGGCCGCCACGAAAGCGCCGAGGACCTGTGCGAGGATGTACCAAGGCACCTTACGCCACTCCATACGACCAAAGATCGCCAAGGTGGTGGTCACCGCTGGGTTCAGGTGGGCACCCGATACACCTCCCGATGCGTGGATTCCGAAGAGCACACCGAGGCCCCAGCACAAGTTGATGTTGATGTACTCGCCCTTGGTGCCTTCACCGAGCACCACTTGAGCTACAACGCCGTCTCCGAACAGGATGAGCACCATGGTGCCGATGAACTCGGCCATGCACTCTCGTAGCAGTGGTGACTTGACTTGGTATGGTCGTGCAGGGGCAGAGGTCATCTCGACATCTGCTTCTTGAGACCGACGTAGCCGTCGGCTTTGTCCTTGCTGTTGCTGTCGGAGTTGCGAGCCATCGCTATCTGCGGCCTGAGACTGAATGAAGAGACGGCGAATTGGAAAGTGGCAGCCTGATCGGTCTGGAGAGCGGCGTGTGTGGTGGTGCGAGGAAGGCTCAAGGAAGGGCGGGATTGATGCACCGTGGGACCCGCCTCACGCCAGCATCATCGACTATGCTGGGCTCTATAAAATCTATAGTATAGATCCTGTTGCCGTCCAATTGCCATGGAGCCGACATACTTGTCCTTGTTGACGCTGACAGGTATCATAAAACTCGAAGTTCAAGCGACTGGTTGTCGACGTAAGGCCCGGTATGAGCCTTGTAGAGAACTTCAGCATTGGTGGCTACTGGCTGCGATCAGTATACCAAGTTCTCTTGGGCTTGGGCGTGGGCCGCTGCCAATGGAGCTGTTCGCGGCTATTCGATGCGAGTCGAAGGTGAAGTGATCACTTCTGGGTTGCACTCTTCTTCAAGGTGTTAAAGTCGGCCCGCCGGAAGCTCCGCGCGTCTTTCGCGCATCTGCTCGACCGTCGAAAGCTACCGGCCCCAATCTGTGCGAAGGGCTCCACCAGCTCCATTAGACCGATGTCATCGGTTGCTCCTATATGGTACCTGTGCTGCTGACAAGAATCATTGAAGATGCATGCGATCAAGTCGAGTTGATCTCGGGCCAGGAGCATGTGGCCACACGCTCGCAACAACCGCATGTCGGTCAATAGTGGCACATTGAAGTTGGAGGACAAGTGGGACTGATTTGTCCACCTGTGAATGAATCGCAAGTCACGATATATACACGATTCGTACTGATGCAGCCGCGCTGTCTGCATGCACGAATTTATACCAGTACACACGCTATATGCGAATTTTATTAAGTAATGTATGTTGATGGCGGACAGGATGCATGCAATCGACCAAGAGACTTAGCTCCATGTTGCTTCAACTTGGTAACTGATACCTGTAACCTGTAGACGGATCCGATCTTCGCTAGTCGCACCATTGCAATGATCGATTAAGTCGCACACGAAGCAGCCCTCGCCTGTCTCTGAGAGGCGCCCCATGTCCGACCGAGGCGAATGCTTGGGATGGTGACTCAGAATCGCCACCATTATTTCGCTAGCAGAGGCTCGAATGCAACTCGGTGCTAACTCACTCCATGGCTCTTCTGAGCATTCACTGCAACAAGTTGCACGCACGCCCGCGAGGAATAGTACTGTACCCACACTTTCAACTCTCACATCAAGCGAAAGCAAGATTAAAACAACAGACTCGTATTGTTTTTCATTTAACTACAAAAGGCGATCGCAACCCCATGTCTACTTCTATCTATCATTTGTACGAGGAGTGGCTAGCCACCCCAAAGCTTGCAATCTGACGGAGCGGTGGGTTGTAGTCACGGGCGTGGTGGTGCTCCACAAGACCCACATACGTGCCTGCCCCAATCGCACCGCCCAACAATGGAGCCACGAGCGGCACCCAGAAGTACCCGTCGCGAAGCGTAAACACCTGAGAGCCCCACCCAGCGCACAGCGTGAAGAGACGAGGTCGAAATCGCGCGCAGGATTCAGCGCGAAGCCCGTGTTCATACCGAAGGCCATGCCAATGCCCACGACTAACAACGCCACGGCGCTCGGCTGCGAATACGGGTTGGCGGGTTTGTTGAGTTCATCGCCAATTGCGAAGAGTCCGCACAGCAGCAGTGCGGTGCCCAACACCTCGGTCAAGAAGCACGTGCCCACGGACACGTCGCTGCTGTAAGGGTAAGTGGCGAAGATGCCCTGCGTGGTGTCTTTCTGCGGGTCAATGACGTCGAATAGGGGTGGTAGACGGCCCAGATGAGGAAGGCGGCCACGAAGGCGCCGAGCGTCTGAGCCAGCACGTAGAACGGCACTTTGCGCCATTCGAAGCGCCGGAAGAGTGCGAGCGTGGTGGTCACGGCGGGATTGATGTGCGCTCCGGAGACGCCTCCCGACACGTGGATGCCGAATAGAATGCCGATTCCCCATCCGAGACAGAGGGTGGTGTAGTTTCCCTTGGTGTTTTCGCTGAGTGTCACTTGAGCGACGACGCCGTCACCGAAGAGCACCAGGATGAGAGTGCCAAGGAATTCGGCGAGGCATTCTCGGAGCAGCGGTGACTTGAGTTGGAAGGGCCGATTGGGTGGTGTATCGATCACGATTTGGCGTGGGGACTGTACTACGTTGTAGCCATCTTCACCCTTGTAGCCGTCCTGGATCTTGTAGCCGTCATAGCCGTCATCAACCTTGTAGCTGTTAGAATAGCGTTCCAGGTCCATGGTTGTGTCTGGTTTTGGTTGTATTGGTGCTTTGGAAATCGTAAAATGAGTGGGGTCAATTCGGACGGCGGACCTGATAAGACATTGTAGACACAGTAGCAATAGTATCGGAGGGAGGCGAATTCAACGAGGCTGAGCTTGTCTTTCAACGCATGACTTGGAACGGCCAATCTAACTGAACCATTCTGGACTTTAGCCAAACCGCAATTTTGGGGGATCGTTGTCTCACAGGGTGCGAGTCATGTCGAAGTTGCAGACGGCGTCGGGGTTGACCCGATGCTGATGCTCGCTCACCTGAAGGTACACGGTGTATAAAGATTGCCAAGATCTGAAAAAGTTCAACGCAGTGACGTTGTGGTTCCCCGGGTTCTCGTTTTTATGTCTAAGGTCAAGATCATGTCGTGGTTGCCATAAAGCTTGAGTGGTGATCTCCATTCACGAACACACACATCCGATGTCGAGCTCATGGGAACGACGAAATCACCGACAACACGGCGCCTATCGCACCGCCCATTCCGTATACCACAATTTCCGGTACACGTAGTGTTGCGGCAGGAGAAAGATAACGATCGTCAAATCTGCCTAGAGTGTCCATTCTCGAGTGTCTCGCGAGAATGGAAATGGCTGCAAACATCATTTATACGCCCATGTCACTTTTCTTGTTTTGGCTACGAAACATTCTTCGCCTATCGATTTGCCTGTCCATCGTGAAGCCAACGGCGTTGGTACCGACCGAGTGTGGCAATGGCGTCGCTTGCCAACAACTTCGATGGGCGTCAATGCAAAATAATAGCATGAAGCCGCCGTGCTACAAAGCACGGACTCCGCTTCTAGTTATTCGGGCCACAGCGGCTGGTGTCCTGGATGGAGTAGAACGATTCGTGACGAAAGCAGCTGAAGTTCGTCAGCGCTGCAAGCTTGATTATGTCAGTTGCTTCGCAGTATGCAAATACCCACGAATTCACTTTAGCAACGAGTACAATGTGCGTCGAGTAGCATCTGCGAAGCTCCAGCACGGGAAGCACGCCATGGTCTTCTCAGTGGCTTTCGATCTCTGAATTGGGGTCACCCATCGAGACAATAGAGACACCACGAAATAAATTGCAGCGGCTTGACTCGCACTGCACAGATCTGAAACCAAACGACGAAAACGGAATTCGTCGGGTTTCACTACGTTTGATCCGCGACATCAAAATATTGCTTTTGTGGATACGAATTCATGCGTATGTCCTCTTGTTTCGGATTAAACTTAATGCTCGAACCGATGCTGCTCAATGAGTACACCTCAGGCCATTCTATAGCAGGGCCTCATTCCTTCTGTTGGCTAACAGGGGTGACTTGTCTGTTGAGCCGACACTATTTATCCACAGCACCATGAGATTTGTTGTTCAGGAAGTCTCAACTGTGGTTCGACATCGATCTGAGACCGCAGTCCAGCCAGGTTTCAGACGCAAGGGTGACAAGATCCTGACTTTGTCGATCCTCCACCGAAAAACTATCTGAAAGGGGCAGTGTTGAGAGCAGACAATATTCAATCACGGGTGATCCAACAAAACCTTGCACTTTTCAATTTCCAGCGCAACTGCACCCCCCCTCACACACAATTCCTATGGACAGACTTTCAGTCAGTGGCAAGTTCGAAAATGTCTTCTCCGCTATGCAGTCACCAAAGTTATCAAGGCACGCACTTATTGATACGTCACCCAATCGGCCCTTCCAACTCAAGTCACCGCTGCTCCGAGAATGCCTCGCCGAATTCCTTGGCACTCTCATCCTGGTGCTCTTCGGTGACGGCGTCGTCGCTCAAGTGACACTCAGCGAAAACACCAAGGGAAACTACACCACCCTCTGTCTCGGATGGGGAATCGGCATTCTATTCGGCATCCACGTGTCGGGAGGCGTCTCCGGAGCGCACATCAATCCCGCCGTGACCACCACGCTCGCACTCTTCCGGCGCTTCGAATGGCGCAAAGTGCCGTTCTACGTGCTGGCTCAGACGCTCGGCGCCTTCGTGGCCGCCTTCCTCATCTGGGCCGTCTACCACCCCTATTCGACGTCATTGACCCGCAGAAAGACACCACGCAGGGCATCTTCGCCACTTACCCTTACAGCAGCGACGTGTCCGTGGGCACGTGCTTCTTGACCGAGGTGTTGGGCACCGCACTGCTGCTGTGCGGACTCTTCGCAATTGGCGATGAACTCAACAAACCCGCCAACCCGTATTCGCAGCCGAGCGCCGTGGCGTTGTTAGTCGTGGGCATTGGCATGGCCTTCGGTATGAACACGGGCTTCGCGCTGAATCCTGCGCGCGATTTCGACCTCGTCTCTTCACGCTGTGCGCTGGGTGGGGCTCTCAGGTGTTTACGCTTCGCGACGGGTACTTCTGGGTGCCGCTCGTGGCTCCATTGTTGGGCGGTGCGATTGGGGCAGGCACGTATGTGGGTCTTGTGGAGCACCACCATCCTCTCGAGTGCGTTCAGCAGCAGCCTGGGTTTCCTGATGTGACAGATAGCGTTGACTTGCTGAGTATCTCGTCATACAAGCAGTAAATTTGGCAGAAAGAGTGAGCAATAACATCCTAGAAAATAAACGTGTTGAGCATCAGGGCGGCGATAATGCTGGATGGCGGAGAAAAATAAATAAAGGCAATCCGTGACAGCATGATTGGCATTCTCCCTTGCTTCAACCATTTGATTGATTTCCTAATCTCGAATGACATCCCATCGTTGTTAGCAATGCCAATCAACCACGCATTGTACATACATTAGAGACTAGGTCTTGGGATCCCCTCGTGAAGAAACTGCTGATGCTGCTATCGTAGTTCCACTTGCTAAAAGAGCAGACATCAGCACGCTGCAAACGATCTTTTACTGCGATCCGATAGGTGGTTGGCCCTCGAGTTCTTGAGTCTTCGACCTCACCACTTGGGATGCAGCCGCAGCAAGTTTCTTCATGGCCGAGTACTGCGTTTGTGATAGGTCATGCGTCTTCTGGTCCATGCAGCAAAGGAGCCGATAACCGTACGTCTGTCCTCCGCTACGATCGGAAATCCACAGAAGCGTACGCCGAACGCAACGCGTCCAGTGATATTCTGGAAGCGCACGTCGGCTTCCGGGTGCGGCACTAGTAGCGGCTTGGACGTCATGATCGTATGCTGACAGAACGAGTGCTCGCGTGGAAGTTGAACTCGTCGCAAGTTTGCTTGGTTCGAAGCCAACACCGTCATGTGTTCGCCAGTGACAACCGTCACGATACTGAATTTGCAGTCCAGCTGGCTAGCAGCCAGAGAGCAGAGCATATCGAGTTCCGAGGCATCTTCAAACTCCATGATACGGCTGCGAGAAATAGCCGCGAGCCGTTCTTTCTCGTTGTTTGGGATGGGGGCGTCCGGCACACACCCATCTTCAGCAGTTTTAGGCATTTTGATCGGATACGAGCGCTTTGAAGCATTAGCCAGAACACACTGGTACAAAGGCACCTGTGGAACAGGTAGACCCTTATCCAGCACGTCCAGATAATCTTGCTCGGTGCTGTCCGATGTTAACCGAAAGGATCCAGATTCAGCATCTGCACGTGCCTGATCTTCGACACGAGCCTGCGCTTCAGCCTTCGCCAGTTTCACTTCCTCCTCCTGATTGACAAGGTACTGGATGACTGAACGCACCGAATCCTTCCGCGCACCACTGGATGCGCGTAGCTCCTTCAGCAACCGAGCCAGTGTTTTACTGGCTAGAGGTTGATTGATAGGGTCTCGTTTCACCTCCACGTGTCCCAACGATCCCGGCTCCACTGCTGAATAGTCTCCATTGTCCACGAACTCAAGGCATCGTGAGCATACACGCACGGGGGCGATGCGGCGAGAAGTCTGCGTCTCCATTTCTTCAAGAGACCAGCATCGGTCACACACAAAGTGACCGCAAAGGTGGCAGCGGTGCTTACGCGTGAGTAGGTGCAGCGACTTCGTGCAGCAGATACAGCGGGAGTTTTTGGCGGGGAAAGCTTGTCGGTCCGCCATCGTTTGCGCTCAAATCGACGGCGGCGAATCACCTCAGGCAGGTGGCATGCACCATTAGCCAGGCGTGTTAGCCTAGCACGCATTTGAGCTGGCCTAGCTCGTCCTGGCTGGCCTAAGTCACCACCATCAAACTGCCCGAAAAGATCACACGTACATAGCGGCTACCTACTACCTGCTCAACAAGGTACCCAGCGCTCATACCGTGTAGCGTGTTCACGCGGCCTCGGTTATTGACCTTGCCAGCTCCGAGCTCATTTTCATCCAAAGAGCTAAGGGTGAGTGTGAATGAATCGACTTTAGGCGGGACACTCGAATCAACAGGGTCGCTTGCGTCCGAACGCTCAGCTTGAACATATCGTGACCGTTCGAGGAAGCACCACTGCTCGTTGGGCGAAAACATTTTGCTATGCACGAACGTGCCGGTCTTCACCGCCACTTGGGTAGCTGCCGAGTCTTCTTCTTGCTTGAGTAGATCTGCCAGTTGCAATTCGTCACCGAACGGGGATGGAACGACATGCACTACGGAGCCGTAGATGAAATCTTTGCGATAGAGGCCACTCATGACAGCGTTGTGGTCGTAGTCGTTTGTCGTGTGCAGCACTCGTGCAACTTCTTGCAAACTGCAGCGAATTTCTCCAGCAGCCAAGACTTGTTGCGTGGTGCGAGTCCTGTTCCCAGTACCGCCTAACATTGGGGTCTCCATTCCCGATGTGTCTGCTCGACGGAATACGTTGTAAAGGAACCTCGTGAATTCTTGAGCATCCACCTGAAATTGATCTCGTTCGATGCTGCTAGTCCCCGGAAGTCCATAGCACTAGACACAGCCTCAGCGCGAGCGCACAGCTCAGTGTCGTCGACATGAACCCGGGGCTTCGGGGGAAAGTGGTGCTGGAATACGGCACAGACGACACCAATGAGGACGCAGTTGCACTCCGGGTCTTGCTGCGGAAACGTATGCGATGCAGCCTGGAACTCCTGTCGCCAACCATCTCAGTGCTTGTCGACCGCATGACGGAAGGAGGTCCCTGCATCTCGCCTTGTGGTTTCAGAGTACTTGCCTTGGACTGTCTGAATGAAATGTGGCACGTGCGAGTCACCGTCAAATGTGGTGGTTCGATCGGTGGAGTAACAGCGTAGAAATGAGGAGGAGGAGGCACGAATGCATTAGCGCCACAGACAATGATTGCATCGATTCACGCGTAGAGGCGATGTGAAGAGTACCGGTACATGTATCCGATAATCACGACTAGCGAGTCCCACGTGACTGATCACTGACTGCCTGACATGCGCCCCCCGTCTGTTTGTGCTGGCGCGTTGTGGCTTTGGACGAGTTTCGACGCCGAGGCACATCGATGTAGGGATGCATGTGCCCCGCGTTTACTATACATCACTGTCTAACTCTGGATAAGCAAACGACAGACAACGCTATAACGCCACGACACAAAGTAATCCGCGTGATCGATCTTTATATCATGCTCCATTCGAGTGGATAGCTTGCATTGAGCCTTTCGGTGGATCAGTATCCGCACGATGGTCCCGAGGATAGAGTTCAGTGCATTCTCGAGTTCAACGCGGATACCCTAAGGTTATTGTGCCTGGCGCGAGTACGGCAAGTGGGAGAAGTGTACACGCTCGTGCTTCTGAGGTTTAGACTTGCTGCTGTTGCCTCCTCATGAAGCTCATTTGAGACGCGAAGAGAATTCGTCAGTGCGATCACTGCACGTGTGTGTGACTGTCGCCGTCTACATATTGTGTATTTCTAGCGGCAGTTGCTTTGCTACATACACAGGCCTATCCAGTACACATCTTCGTTCAGACTCGATTGAACACATAATTGTCTTCATCGCCCTTTAATTTAACGGGAGTAACGCTCCTGTGCATCCATAAGCTCCAGACAGTATTCGGAGAGCCTTCCACTCAGCAGCAGTCGTTGCACAAGTTGGCGCACCTCTAAATTAGAAGACGAGATGCAGCCACACAGCGCTGGGAACATCACCATGAGGCTGCGCGGTTGCATGTCCGCCTCAAGTGCACTATTCAGAAGCACCACCAATCTTTCGTGGCTAGCTAAAAGCTGGGAGTCACTTCCTGTAAGCTCAGCCATCTTTGAGAACGAGCTCAATCGAGAATCCTTCTCCAGCTCTTCCGTTGCGGGCTTGGGTGAGCGTGGTTTGATTGTACAGCGTTGTCCAGCTCAGCAAATCGAACCAAAGCTGTGTTGCAGCATGCTACCAGCCGGGCCCGCGCGAAGGCAGACAGCTCCGAATCCGCTTCCTGGATGCACATCGTGGTTAACTGGCGTACACAGCATCGGATAATGTGCTTGTTGTGCTCGACTGCATCGACACCCGAACACAGCAGTGCAACCAAGTCCCCGATGAACGCATTGTACTGCTGTCCGACGTGAGACTTGATTTCGCTGCCATCCCCAAGCAGCGCTATTGTGCTATCAACCACACACTCCAACACGCTCAGCACCAGCACCTCGTCCTCTTCAGACTGCACGCACGATGGAAACCTCCCGCCGTTTGGCTGCACAAAGCCCGCGATCGTTTCTAGCAGTGGTCTCCAACATGCCTCAGCAAGTCGGACAGCCACCAACCCACCTGATATAACTACCAGAAGGACACGCAGTGCGTGCTTCCATAACTGCGTTGCAGCTTTCTGTGCAGCAGTCAGCGGTATATCTGGGGATGAACTATGCGTGGCGGAACCTTCCCCTCGAATTTTAGGAAAGGCTGAATGCTGAAGAGAACCGACAAAAAGCGCTTCTCTCGAGCCTCCGGCGATACGCTTGCAAACAACTTCGCAAGTGAAGTGAGCGCATGGCGTGTGAAAAAGACGAGGTCCTTCGTAATTGACTGCGTTACGTATCCCACAAGCTGATCCAACATTTTCGTGTGTACTTCCGGGTGAGACGCAAACGAACCGCATTCTTCGAACGCATTCAGTACACGTGACTGCAAACTGTTTGTCGTGATGTTGGTAATTGCCTTCGTGACTGTGCCTGGGCCTATTGCTGGTGTACCGAGCACGTGACGAGAAACTAGAGCCTGGAATAAATCCAGCATTTTATCCACATTGCGCACATCCTTGAACTCGTACTCTTTCGCCTGCATGTAAAGAGTCACTAGCACGGACACCACAGCGCTCGCAATCTCCTGTTCCTCGTCTTCTTTCCAAGGTAGCACAGGATTTTTGTCTTTTTGCGCTGCAAGCTGTCTCTGGTCGCACAAACTCAGTAGCTGGCTAAATGCTTCCTCCCAGAGCACGGGATCGCGATACAGAGGAGCTGAAGAAGCACGTTTTACGCTTGAAGGTGTTGCAGCAGACGTCGGCGTGGCAGATGGCACGAGAGCACCACCGACAACACGCATACCGACACCTGCTCGAACAGGCTGAGACTGTGCGATGTGATCAAAATCTCCGGCTGAAGATACTTGCAATAGCGTCTGCAGCGTCTTGACTGCAGCTAGAACGACTTCCTTTGGCATCCCGAAGGCGGCATTAACTGCCACGTGATTTAGCAACTCACGCCAGATGGAGGAGAACCACGACGTGTGCTGCAGTAGATAGTGCCAATTGATCTCCAATACACGACTGATTCCCGTCAGCACGAGTACGCGAGACTCGTTCCATTGCTTCTCAGCATTATCTCGGGAGTGGTGAACCATGTATCCAGCAGGCTTGGATTCATTTTTTTTCCCCTGTGACCGCACGGTCTTCTCCTTCTGACTCTCACCTAGCTTTGCCGCAAGCGGCAGAACTGTGGAGTTCATAAACAACTGCCACTCCGTCAGCTCAAACTGGGCACCATACGTCACAGCTGTTCCGAAGAGTGTGTTAATCGCGCAGTTTCGCACTTCTGCCCGGTCATTTAACGCCACGGTGCTGAATTCACCAAATAAAAATCCCCACTGGCCACCTTTGCGCTTGCTAGGATCGCTTTCCTGTCGTGATCTCTGTTTCCCGACTACATCCGCCACACTCCATAGCTCGTTCACGGCTGTAAGACTTATATTGACGTCCTTCGCGCAACAGCCAAACCGTCCAATACACTTGACGCAGTCCGGGAGGTAGCTGCTTGGTATGGACACGATCAGATCGTCCACAATGAGGCGCAGACACTTAAACGCCAGTACTTGCGTCTTACCATCTCCAATTTCGCAAGCTTCTTGCACTGCTGCAAGAATCAGCGGCCAACCGCTATTAATTAAATGACCGCAAGCATTGAGCAGCTCGAGAATACCGGACAACGTGCGGTCCTTCATGTCAGAGCGCACAAGCTTCAGCAGGGGCACAAACAGTTCTTGCTGATTAAACACGTGCGGGGATGCAAGGCCTTCCTCGCTGACTGCGTCTAGGCCCTCAATACTCGAAGGCTTCAAGTTTGCGGTGGGTGATAGACTGTTAACAATGTTCTGTAGCGCATTTTGCATGAGCTGCAAAATATTCTCCGTCACGAAGAGTTGAAACTGACCGAGCTGGGGAAATTGAGCAGCGGTCAGCGGGGCCTGGGGTACAAATGTGCTCATGAGTACCAGCTCCCGCATCACTTCTTCAAAGCACCGTTTACTGCTTGAAGCCAACTGCGTGAGCATGCGTAATGCGAAGCATGGCATGAAAGATCCTGAGCCTGTGAGCCCAACGCCGAGATAGTTCTGGTAAATCCGCATATGATGGTTACTTCCGGGGTTCGACATGTCACTGCTATCCACAATGGTCCATTCATCAATCGAGGAAGCTGAACTCGTCGAGTCAGTTATTGCGTCAGCATCTCTGTTCGGAAACGGGAGGCCAACTTGGTCCCAGGACACTCTACGAACCGCACCCAGAAGCTTTCGTAGTGCTGCACTACTCAGATTTAGTGCATCACGGAAGAAGTCCACAACTGAGCTACTCAGCATCACTAGCTGCTGTTCCACATCCTCATCTTCAATACGGAAGGCACTGATCCGATAGGTTTTAGTCGGAAGCTTTTGCTGGCCATTTTTCAATTTCGGATCCGTCAACCCCACGACAATTTCAAACCCTTCCAGTAGTATGCACCACTCTATCTGTGAGAGTTCCTCTTCCATCACGTGCGCAGCACCAAAGAGTGCTTTCATGGCATGCACCTCGCGCCAACTAATCACCACCAAACAACTTTCACCATCGTCTGCCACAGATTCATCTGTGTAATCACCCGTCCGTTGCTACTAGTTGAAATGGAGCCCTTCGAATTTCCACGAATGCCCTCTGGTAGTGGAAAGGAAAACCCACACAGCGCACGTAAACATGTTAGTACTACCTCGTCCATTTGCTTACACCACGTGTCCCTTGCGCTTTGACTTTTCATGTTCGCTCGTAGCCTGGATGCTATCGTTGCCAACACATGATATGACTTAAGGGACATTGTAACCAGTTCCACCTCGCGACAGTGCCGCATTACACAATTCATGGACTGGATCACTGCAGGTGCTACAACGGCAACGCATGCTTTAGCAAGCCTTTCACTCATTTCCTCCTCATCTGTGGCCCTTGAAAGCTCAAAGATAGAGGCCGCCATATTGCACTGGCAGGAGGCTGCTACACGGACAGCCATGAAAAATTGCTGTAACACTGGAGTGTCTTGCTCGTTTAACAACTCGAGGCCGGAACGCAATGCCGCAGCTGTATCAAGACCTTGGAGCTTGAAACCGAGGGAGGTGATGTCATGATCACCGAAGATGTGGTTCGCGTGATGGCAACGAGAACTCCATCCGGATAATTTACCATCGCAGCAATCATGTCAGGCTCTATGGACACACGATTCAGCACTTCTAGAGATAGCAGGACAGGCCATGTGACAAAATTAATGGCGCCTCCATTTCCACCGGAAGCACTCGATGCGCTGGCAGCTCCAGAAGATCCCGAATGGCTCAGAAAGTTTTTGGCCTCCTTGGCAATGTTAAGATTCGCGATAGCGTTTGCCGGATTGAACTTGTCCGGTGACTTCAATGGTGTTGTCGGCGATTTCGCCGTGTCTGGGCTAGTATATGTTCCTGTAGCAATAATCTCCAGCAGCGCGTGCAGAATCAAAGCACACTCCCCAGGCAGGCAATTTGCAAAGTGACACAACATCGTGCTGGCGAGCCTCATCCCGCGTACAAGCAGCGGGAAGAAGGGGCCACCCGTTCCATTGGTGTTGCTGCTAGTAATTGACGTGTTGGTTGGCCCCATGATCCCAGAGTTGGCAGATCCTCCATTCTTGTCATTGCAGCCCATCTCCAGCACAGACTGCACCAGCGGCGTCATCTGCTGCTTCAGCACTGCCTTGAACTCGACATCGTCCTTAAAAGCGCATATTGCGCTGCCAACACCGTCTCCAGCAACTCCACCCCAAGAGCTGCACTCATGGGCGACACAGCTGTGCGTTTAAGCCACACACCGTTCTCCTCTCTGCTCATGAAGCAGAGCTCCTGAAACAGCAACACACCCACGTGCTTGGCCTCTGGACTGGCGTCCACCTTGCCGAAGGCCAGAGACACCAACTGACGGATCGTCATGGCTGCTGTATTGCCCACCAGAGAGCTGGCGCTGCTGCTAGCAGCATGGAGATGCATGCAGATCCACACAGCCTGCATCACCATGTCTTCATTCCCCACGAGCTCACTGTCCTGCTGTCCTGTGTCCTGCACCACGCTATGCTTCTTCGTCCTGTCCTGCTGTCCTGTATCCTTCTTCTCTTCGTAAGCGAGCGTCATCAACTGTAGTAGCGTCTGTAATAACTTCACTTGGACATCTGCGTGGGTATTTTTCTCTGCCTGAATCTGTAGGACGCGTAGGATACTCCCCACACTCGCAGGTTCAATGGCATCCCAACTCACCAAGCGTTGAATACTAGCGAGAGCCAAGACGAGGATCTTGTGGGACGCGTTTGTGTGGTTACAGGCTAGTAGAAAGGTCGCAGGACGCTCTCGCTCTGGAATAACGGGTGTCCTGGACCTGAGCGCGCCCCTCAACGCGCAACAGAGCCGCATACTGCTGTTGGAGGGCGGGGAGAGCTTCCAACGCGCGGTCTACCGCCTCTTTCACGACTGGGTACTTGCGCTTGGCTTCCGCACGCAAGGAGTGAAGGTCAGCGGCAAGCTGCCGCAGGAAATCCATGACACCCGCACGCACAGAAGCTCGACACTTGGAGATTGGATGTTGGATGCGGAGTTGCACCTGGAAGGGGAAGATACCCATTTTTGATGCCCATATTTTAGCGGACCGCGGGCCTGGGTTCGGGCCCATGGACAGGACAATAATACATTGGTCCGGACATCCGGTTCGGGTCCATGCCGTCATCGGCATTTCTCCATGTTTTGTACGAGACGTAAATAGCGAGTATAGTGGAATCAAGTTAAACGGTCGATTAAAAAAGGAGCTACAGCCTCATGAGCCAAATATCGACAGCGACGCTAACCAGAACAAGAACTCTGGCCCTGCCCACGTGACAACGTCTTAACATGCCATGGTGACGATACTACCGTCCGAGATAAAGAGACCCCGCATTCCTCATCGAGAGACCAGTGCAAGCTGCGGCCTCGGCCTCTGATCGAACTCCCACGACAACCGATAGACCACGTCTAGATGGCATTGCTTGAGTAGCCCGTCACGTACCTAGGGCCGCAGTAGGCTTGGCGACAGTGTCAGGAGCACACTCAGAAGTGACCATCCGTACAGCTGTATCATGGCGGATCTTCGGTCGCACGTGGCGTGATGTGTGCCCACTTCAAGTGCCCCAGTAATTGCACTTGTTGGTGAGGAACTGCTCATAGCAATCAATTGCGACCGCTTCTTTGACTTCCAAGCGCTTGGACCGGAAGCGCGCATTCTTCAACCACGCGCCGTTGAAGTGGGGCTTGTTATTAGAAAAGGGACATCTTGAACCACACAACTTACGCAGCACCGCACTCCGAGGTCAGCTCACTCGATCAGTCTCCATTTTTTCAGCTATATATCCAAGCAGTACCTGTCGCACTCAAGTACCATGAAATTCTTTCACCTCACCAGCCTGTTGGTTGCCTTGACATCAATTGCCAACTCGGCCAGCACCAACCTTCCAGTCTTCTCCTTCCATGGCACGGGCGGCAGTGCGTACAACAGCATTAACTTCAACGCGAACCTCACGGCTGAAGGCCGCACGTTCGTGGCGCTCGAGTTCTGCGCCAACACGTGCAGCACAACGCACGGTCTGTACGAGCAGGCGCAGATGGGCGTCGCGCAGGTGCGTGAGATCATCGCCAACAACTCGGAGCTGTACAAGAATGGTTACATCTTCATCGGGCACTCGCAGGGCGGTTCAGTCGCCAAATTTGTGATTGAAGAGATGGACGACCACAACGTCAATACGTTCATCAGCCTTGCCGGCAGTTCCAACGGCCGCTTCTACGGCCCTCAGGAGGAGGACGTCAAGCCGCTCAGTTGGTACTGGAGCACTCTTGGCTCGCAGATCCCAAGCTACGTGCTAAACGTGTCGGCCTATGCCAACAACTCGAGTACATGGAATGGCATTTTCCAGCGCGACTTGATGGAGGCTGTGCTGGCGTATCCGGAGCTGCAGAGTACCATCCCACAGTTCAACCAGCTTCGCTCGCCGTATGAAGAGCCGTGGATCGAGGTGAACACTGCCTTCCCTAGATACAACAATCTGCTTGACTGCTCGACGATGGGCGACGATGAGGCAGCCTGTGCCACCAACCAGACGCGCTACAAGGACAACTTTATGCGCGTGGAGAACGTGCATCTGTTCGTCTCGCCCAACGATTCGCTGCAGGCCCCGTACCAAACTGCGCTCTACGGATCGTACTCGACTGTCGACAGCTACGACGCCATCGAGAGCGAGTTTGAGAGCCTCACAGTGCTGGATATGACAGAGACGCGCGAGTATCTGGAAGACACGTATGGACTCAAGACTATGAATGAAAATGGTCAGCTGCATCGCCACAGCGTGCCCAACGTCTCGCACAACTGCTGGATCGGCGACGTGACTGAGTTTGGCGATTTTGGGGGTTCCCCTGCACATGGCAACCAGTCTACGACGAGTACATCTACCCCCTGCTATAATTCAGCCGATAACCATGCCATCCGGGTTGAAGTGAGTTCACGTATGGTAAGTAAACGATTGTGAATTCAAGATGCTGTCTTTTCGTCATTGTGACGTAGTTACTTGGATACATTCTTGACTTGTCGAGTCACTGCAGCTATTCTACAGCAGTCCATGAAGTCCAGGCACGCATGACTGCAAACCTCTTGCCATCATTGCCCCATCGTCAACCTGAGCAGTAATCTGGCGGTGGGATGACCACTTGAGTTGATGGATACTGTGCATAACTTTCGCGCTGACTCAGTTGATCCTTTCACTCGCAGCTCGACCTCTACGTGGACGACACATTTCTCCTCCGCAGTCGCGACCAGCTCTTTCCAGCCTTCCACCTGGTTCTGTAAGGACGACTCCGTCGAAAGCTGAGCTCACATCGGAAAGCTCCGCTTGCAACAGCTACACAGATCTCTCTTTCCTCCTCAGGTTTTCGCAGGGCGACAGAGCAAGGTATTCAACTTGCTGTACCGCCGCCCCTACCGTTCAAAGCAACTTTCAGCAAATATGATGGACAATCTGGATGACACTGCAGAAGGCACGGACCGTTTGATAGCGTTGCTCGAGGAACCTCACGAGCCTCGTCGGAACGTCCGACTGACCGATCGACGACTTTCGGAAGTCGTCGCGAAGGAGACCAAAACCATCAATTGGCATTTGCTTCGCTGCAGCATGGCCAACTGGGAATAGGCTCCTGCGAACATGGGTTTCGCTGTCAACACCACGCACACACGTGCTGAAACGTGTTATGGCATCGGCCACCAGTCCGTGCTCAGTGACGGAGCTCCAGCAAATACTCCGCTCTGCTACAGGTAATTCGTATGCCGCCACCATGCACGAAATGTTTGGCGGTGACTTTGTGCACGGGGCCATTGTGCATCGAATCCCTGGCGCTTATGACTCCAATGTCCTGACAACCGATAAGGAAAAGTAAGACTACCGTCACCGAGGTCACCACGGTCGACCGAAAGTGTGAGATGTGACGGTCAAAACGGCCATGTTCGCTAAGCGGCACGCGTTGACGCACAACGACGGTGGTGCATCG
Organism: Phytophthora kernoviae; assembly: GCA_008080845.1. Classification (NCBI taxonomy): domain Eukaryota; phylum Oomycota; class Peronosporomycetes; order Peronosporales; family Peronosporaceae; genus Phytophthora; species Phytophthora kernoviae. Next base: position 109,030 of record VKKV01000312.1, on the reverse strand, counting down.
TGGACTGCACGCAGACACTGTCTGGGAGTCATGATGACGGCTTCTCCTTGATTTTATCCTCAGGATGTGTTTGCTGGCAAGGCCCACGTGCGAGATAATGACGTGAGTCAAATGCACGGCGTCCGAGTTGGATACGCGGTGGCGCTTTCGGCCATTAGGAGGAGGTGTATATAAGTTCTACGCCCACCTTCGCAAAGGTGCTCATGGGGACACCAGCCACGAGACCTCGCATCCATCGTTCTTGAGATCACCCAGCATCACCACAGCTCGAATCAAGCGTGGGGTATCGTCCCGAGCACAAGCGAAGTGAATCACGATGCTAGCTCACGCTACTGTCTGACTGACAATACTGGTTCGGCGCCAAAGACTTGGAGTCCAAAATTGACAAATGCAGCGTTTTACGCAACACGTGCTGTGTATGCTGCGCAGCAACTATGCGGTCGTCAACTCACATGAGTTTAAGCAGCAAGAGGCGCGTGCGGCAGCAGTGTCGGCTTTGCGGTTATTATGTGTGCGATGGATCAAGAAGTGCAGCGCACTGATGATCAAGGGTTTGATCTCGTCCACATCTGTGAAAATTGCATGGAGCGCGTGGACGATGTCTTATACGACGTCATTCTCGCGACTAACAGGGATATGATAGAGCCAAGGGTTCACCCGAATGCCTCGGGTGCTGAGTCAGCAACTGCTGTGCTTGCACGATTGGTACGCGACACGCTTGTGAATGCATCTGAACCGGAGTTGCCAGCGGTGAAGAGCGTCACCATGCAGTTCGTTGATCACGATGCGAACTCGTCCTCACCAGCATAGTCGCCAGAGGAGTCAAATGAACCCCATCGTGCTCGGAGACTAATCGTGGAGAGTTCACATTTGCTGGCGCTCCAATCTCAGCTTCAAATACCAGAACGACCTTTGTCTAGCTATTTGCTCGCAGCAGAGCTTACCATTGGCATACAGCGACTCAAACGCAGGTGTCCCAGTATTCCCATTACCTGATAACGAACGCGAACGGCTGGGGGCTGTGAGTCGCGCTCAGTTCACCGTGGTGCGCAACCTGCCAGAGCTAGAGCTCATCTATAATCTGGCCAGAAAAGAGCTGTGCTGCGCCACAGCGCTCGCGACTCTAATCACCCACGACACTCGGTACATCCTGACAAGCAACAATCCGGTCTTCCGTAATGCCGCGGGACCACGCGACCAAGTACTTTGCGCACATACCATCATGGAATCGTTACCTATGCTTGTGCCTCACACGGCGGCAGATGTGCGATTCAGTCGCAGTCAGCTTGTGCTACGAGGTGGTCTGCGGTTTTACTTTGATTCCCGCCGTTCGCTCTTGATGAAGTTACGCCTATCTGCGCGGTGTGCCGCGTAGATCACGAGCCTCGGCCTGTGTGTCAATCCTAGTACGAAGTCCTCGAAAACCTTTCTCAGAGCGCCACGCGCATCATAGCCAGTCGTATTGCAAGTACCGAGGAGCTGATGAACTAGTTAGTTATCGCCGCTACGTTGAACTGAGATGCAGCTCGGATACCACAAAACTGTAGGAAACTGAAGCATTGGAACTTCAAAAGAGACCACTAAAACTCAGCTGACGCGACTGTATTCATGTACGATCAAAATGGCAATCAGAACGTGGCTGGAGATTTGAAGCCGTTTGGGCGCTTGAGAATCGAGTTAAGTTCATATGACGTATACAGAACGATGTCCGATTAACTTTACTTCAGTAAAAGAGATGCATGAGACTCCATGACACGCGTAGCACCTTCAGCGAGAGTGGTCATTATCGCGTATTGGGACTCGGAAACATTGCGTGATTGTCCTGCGTGGACACAGCAAAACGACCCAACAGCAGTTGTGTCTCCTTCCGGGTATGATATCAAAATAGGGAATCCAAAATAAAATCGCACCCCATCTTCACGGCGCACGGCATTCATTGAGCTGAATCGTACGTCTGCCTCTGGATGTGGTACAAGTAGTGGTGCTTTGCTCATAATAGTGTGAGCGCAGATAGAATGGTCCCGAGGCGAACAACCTCTCCAATCTGCGTCCGTCGACGCCACCACGTGGGCGGCATCTGGCCCCATAATTGTGACCGATGCGGCGGCACATCTCAACTCACCCCGAGCTACTTCACACAACAACTCGAGTTCTGGGAGGTTCGTCATGTGGCAAACAATACCCGGGTGCGAGTCGATCCAATCAAGTCGATGAGATTCGTTTGCTGGAATAGGATGGCTTGGTAAATCATCGGGTTCATTGTCGTCGCTGCTCGCATCTCGATATGGTAGTGGACATAGGTGTCGTCCTGCACTAACGAGCGATAGATTCTCATCGTCTTCCGGACCAACTTCGATAGCTTGGTTTGTCTCTTCATATGCCAATGACTCGGACAGTTTTTCTTCCAGTACCAGGCGCCCCAAATTCCTGGCCAGGTCAATCGGGTCAGCTCGAAATTTGCTTTCTACTCGAGCTTTCGGACTAAGGAGGTGCTGGATGACACGAATGACCACAGGTTTCTCTTCGGGTGTCGCACTACCTAGCACGTTGCTTAATACCCGCGCAATCACCACGCTACCGGAATCAGCACCAGGGGCATCGGCCTGGATTGGGCTGGTTAAGCCACTGGAAGGTGTCATTGAGCCGCTAGCAGCGCTCAGATTATCGTAGTCTGCATCATCTACGCGCTGCATACAATGCTCGCACAAGTGCACAGTCTGATGAGAGCTCGAACTGTTGGTTGATATCTCAGACAATTGCTCCGATAGCAACTCCCTGTCATGCAAACGTCACGATTTCTAATAGACGACAATAACCCGCAGTCGAGACGGTTTGCTTGACCGGAAAGACTTTGCCACATGTGAATAACACGTTATTCGGATCGATCGCTTTGCTCTCTTGCTCTTTTTCATATCTCCCACTGTCCGTTGCTCAGGAGTGACGAGGTAGGCAGAAGATAGTCCTTGGAGGTGAATTACGCTAGAAGCTTGGGCTTTGCCGATGAACACGTCATCCGGATGCAGCGAAGCAACTGTGATTGTGTACCCCTGGCTCAGATCACCGGAAGGCTCCAATGCTTTCGTCGAACTGACATAACACCATTGTTCACTACGCGTTAGTAGATGGCGCTTCATGAGTGTAACCGTCTTAACCGTCACGTCCTGCGTTGTGATCTCCTTGGCGTGGTGCACAATGGCGCCATAGATGAAGTCTTGACCGATCAAGTCCCGCATGGCAGCGACGTAGTGCTGGCTCGTCGGCGGGTTTATTAGCGCACTGATCTCTGCCATAGAACACTCGAGGATACAAGTTGCGGAGACTATTGTGCAGTCATGAACTTGCTCTGTCGTTACTTCAGACACTTTTGCGTGTCGTCGCCGCAGATCTTTCCAGTTAATGCGCCCGGAGGCTTGGGCTACCACTTCAGCCAGCCGTCGGTCGCTGGCACGCACATAACGACGCTGAGAACTATCTTCTGAGCTTGCTCGTTGATACAGCATTGATCGTATGTTAAAATAAGTGTTCGGTTGTTCTCCTAGCAGCTTATTGGAGACTGACGTTAAACGAAGACAGCGAGCAGCTACGATAAGAATAAATGTGCAGGCAGCTAACGGATACCTCGCAACTGGTATTGAGGAGTGGGGACCAGGAAACTAACGTGGGACGTCTACCGAGCGTTTTTGATGAGGAACGTGCAAGGCACACCGGCGGGGCTTATTATTAGTGGACCGGTGCGATCATGGGCAGCGACTTGAGACGACTCCATGATCAAGTGGATTGAAAACGTTTCATCGAAACGCTATATGGTTTCAGGATCTGACCAACTCGCCGCAACTTTTATTTTAACAGACATGGGCGCATCAAGTGCAGGGGCTATAAGAGACTCTCGGCCATTAAATATGAGCTGTTACGACACTTGCTCCGATTAACTTTACTTTAATAAAAGAGATGCATGAGACTCCATGACACGCGTAGCACCTTCAGCGAGAGTAGTCATAAGCGCGTATTGGGACTCGGAAACATTGCGCGATTGTCCTGCATGAACACAGCAGAACGTCCCAACAGCAGTTGTATCTCCTTCCGGGTATGATATCAAAATAGGGAATCCAAAGTAAAAGCGGACACCATCACGGCGCACGAGGTTCATCGCGCTGAATCGGACGTCCGCCTCCGGGTGAGGCACAAGCAACGGTTCTTTACTCATAAGCGTGTGAGCACAGATAGAATGGTCACGAGGAATCGAACAACCTCTCCAGCCTGCATCGGTAGACGCCACCACGTACGAGGCATCAGGCCCGATAATGGTGACCAGCGTAGCATCGCATCTGAGCTCACCCCGAGCGACATCACACAGCAACTGGAGCTCTGGGAGGTCCATCATGTGGCAAACGATACTCGGATGCGAGTCGATCCAACCAAGTCGACGAGACTCGTCTGTTGGAACGGGATGGCTTGGTAAATCGGCAGGTTCAGCATTATCGCTGACATCTTGATATCGCAACGGATAAAGTCGTCCTGTTGCACCAGCCAACGGCGGAGTCTCACCGTCTTCTAGACTGGCCTCAGTAGCTTGGTTTGTCTCTTCTTCTGCCAATGGCTCGGGTAGTTTTTCTTCCTGTACTAGATGCCCCAAACTCCTGGCCAGGTCAATCGGGTCAGCTCGAAATTTGCTTTCTACTCGAACTTTCGGACTAAGGAGGTGCTTGATGACACGAATGACCACAGGTTTCTCCTCAGATGTCGCACTACCTAGCACGTCGCTTAGCACCCGCGCAATCATCGCACTAGCAGGTTCAGCGTCGGGGGCATCGGCCTGGATTGGGCTGGCTACACCGCTATGAGGTGTCATTGAGCTGCTAGCAGCGCTCAGGTTGTCGTAATCCGCATCGTCCACGCGTTGCATGCAGTGCTCGCATAAATGCACAGTCCGAGGCGAACTCGCACTCTTGTTTGGTATCTCAGACATCTGGTCCGATAGTGACTTCCTATCGACCGTGCAAACGCAGCGCGCGCAAACCAAAAACCCGCAGATCTCACATCGTTTGGATCCACTCGATCCGGTAGCATCTTCTTCGAACATTGTATCCCCTCTCTTAGAGCTACCGAGCTTATTCCGCCCAGAGTCGACACGGCGCGTGCAGGACACACAGCGTGAGTTACTCGGCTGCACCTCCCTCAGATTGGCGAGGACTTGTGCGTCGATTCTGCGTCGACGTACCACGGACCCATACTGTTGCAACATGTGGGCTTGCTGAGTCGCCCGTGTGAGCACCACTCCATTTGAAGCTTCGTCGACCACATCGCGACCTCTAATAGACGACAATAACCACCGCAGTCGAGACGGTTTGCTTGATCCGCAAGTTTTCGCCACGTGCGCATAATACGTTATTCGGATCGATCGCTTTGCTCTCTTGCTCTTTTTATATCTCCCATTGTCCGCTGCTCAGGAGTGACGAGGTAGACGGAAGAAAGTCCTTGGAGGTGAATTACGCTAGAAGCTTGGGCTTTGCCGATGAACACGTCATCCGGATGCAGCGAAGCAATTGTGATGGAATATCCCTGGCTCAGATTACCAGAAGGCTCCAGTGCTTTCACGGAGCTGACAAAACACCATTGCTCGCTGCGCGCCAGCAAATGGCGCTTCATGAGTGTGACTGTCTTAACCGTCACGTCCTGCGTCGTAATCTCCTTGGCGTGGTGCACGATGGCGCCATAGATGAAGTCCCGACCGATGAGTTCACGCATGGCACAGACATAGTGCTGACTTGTGGGTGGGTTTACCAACGCAGTGATCTCCGCTATGGAGCACTCGATGATGCAAGTGGCAGTGACTAAAGTACCGTCAAGCTGTGTCTCCGTCGTCACGTCGGCCACTTTTGAGTGTCGTCGCCGCAGATCATCCCAGTCGATGCGTCTCGAGGCTTGGGCCACCACTTCGGCTAGCCGTCGATCGCTGGCGCGCACATAGCGGCGTTGAGATCCATCGCCCGAGTTTTCTCGCCGATGCAGCATTCGTTTAAGTGTACTTGTGTTTGTACTTCTACGACCGAGTGTATAGTGGTTGTCTTTTAAGTGTTGAGCTTATTGGAGACTGACTCATGTAAACGAGAGGCAGCCAGGCTGTGTTTAAAATAGGCGGCGAGCAGATACCATACCACGCACTTTCGCCATCTCAGTCGGCCCAGGAACCAGTCGTGGGACGTCAAGAGCGCCGTGACCGGATGGGGAGGAAAGTGCGAATGCACACAGGCAGGACGAGAATGTAGCGGTTTCCTAGACCATGTGGATTGGACGAAAAGGGTTTCAACCACTCATATGAACGTTGAAACGTTTAGACAGCCAATCAGATAGATCAAGCCGGAGCATTGATTCGGTTCGTTTGACAAGATACTTTTTCCACGATGACGAACTTTATTTGGTAGCAGGTATCACCACTGCGGATTCTACAGCCAGCAGTAGACCTTACTCCGAGTTACACCATAACTGGCCAAATACAGTCGGAGCAAGAAGCTGCTTGTGTGGTTGTAGAGTTGTTCACTAGCTCGGCGAGCACATATAGACTGGTGTTCGTCGCTATATTGGTTATTCGGCGCCAAACACATTTCTGAGAGTTTGTACATCCCAACTCAAAACTCTTTCAGTGACTACCCTACAGAGACATTTTAACGAAGGTAACAAGTTTAATATCTCGACTGGCTATCGATTAACTCTAAGCGACGGTTTAAAGCTCGAATAGTTAAAGATGAACCACTGGCACCTTTTCATTGGAGGACACAAGCATCCAGTTCAACTGTACGCTTACTTACGCTGCGAGAACTGTCGTATTCTCGGCGATAACGAACTCCCAGAGCTGTTGCAGTTGTAACCCCTCTTGCTCAGTCACCGGCCAGCGCATGAACACGCCCGGTTTCCCCATGGAGCATCCACCGTGACTGTTTGTCCGGGCGCATACTCGTCACCGCTCCAGAGGTGCCTGTACGTGTAACTCGACTCGTTGACTGCGGTCCCCTGGCTATCCACTTGGATTGGAGGTAGGTATACTTCAACCGACAAAGTGGACAGGTCGTACACGGGGCTACGTACAGCGCCTCGCCCAGCCAGAACGTATCGTCGATGACGGCGCATGCGATCGAATCGTTGGGAGAGTACACCATTGGGTGGCGGACGATCGGCCAGCCGTTCGATTGGTACTCATCCAGCAACGCCAAACGGTAAGGCTTTAGGCTTCGGAACATCCGAGCGTTGTACGCATGGTAAGCTCGAGTCTCTGCATCCGTGTAGGCCTGGACGTTTACCTGCGGATGTTGCCCTCGTGCGTACGGAAGGCAGTTCCACTGAAAGCACCGAGCTCACCCCAGCGCCCTAGTAGTGGAGCACTGCGAGTGATGTTGCCTACAGCCGCCAATGTGTTCGTGTAGCCGCCAATATCAGAGTGGGTCTGTGCAAAGCCTGACGCACCCACGTGTAGCGTACTACTGATGACGGCACGCATGCCGTCCTCGCGAGACTCGTCAATGTTCTGATCACCGACCCAGAAGAGATTCGTGTGCTTCGCCGAAAAAGTACCGGCACTGCGGTGGAAACCGATAGTATCGTTCTCAACTCCCAGCTCGGTTGCAACGTCGCGCAGTAGTGCCGCCCAGACTGTTGGGTAATCGTTGTGGAAGATGCGAGGGCTGATTGTGCCGCTCGACAGGCTTACCGAGTCGTCAACGGACAAGTACTCCCCGAAATCTTGCATCATGCCGGAGATTGGTACCGAGTAGTATTGTTTCTTTACCAGCGCCTTGAACCAGTCGATAGTGGATTGGTTAGATAAGTCCAATAGGCCGGCGTCGATACCGGGGCCACTTGTGATGGTCCACGCACTACCGTCATCCGCCGTAGCATTGGCCACGAACCGACCCTCAGCTGCTGCAATCTCATAGAAGCTTGTGTTGTAGCCCGTGCTCTTACTACTCACGTTGGCCAAAAAGGTGTTGATGTAGCTCATGGTGCGCACGCCGTAGGTAGACTGCAGGTGGGGGACCCATTCGGCCCACGTCGGATACAACGTCGTGTCAGGCTCCCAGTTCCACCACAGTCGGTGGAGTGAGATCCCGTAGGCACCGGTCTGAAGTCGCGTGCCCGACCAGTCCTGGAGCCATACGCTCACTAGCGGCATATTCGCGCTGATAACATTTTGAACGACTTCTTCTACAAAGTCTTGTCCGCCTTGAATACCCAGGATTGCACCGTCGTGCGCCCAGTCGGGGATTTTCGGTTGCCGACCAGTGACTTTTGTTAGTGCGCCCGTTGCCTCGAGCAGAGGATTACCCTGGGCAGCACGGCCGATCCAGCCGCTCATACTAGTACCCTCGTACATGACCTGCACCGTTGTAGTAGAACCGTTCGCATAGTCGCCTTCTGTGATGTTTCCTGCCAGATATCCAGCTGCCGTGTCTTCAAATGGTGAAGTGGCATTGCTGGCAAGGTCAAAAGCGCATACTTCGTGCCGTCAAGAATAACCCAACGGCCAAGGGAGGTTGTAAGAGAGCCCACACCCGTATACGTCGTGAGCAGCGAGCCACCCGCGAAAGCTCCCGAAATGGACGCGTTCTCGTTGAGGTATGTGGTGACCGGTTCTTCGCCACGACCAACGCCACCTTCACGAGTCCACACCGGTACACGCCAGCCACGGAGATTTCCAATACCAGTCTGCTCTCCCAGACCGAAGAAGGCCTCATTTTGTGGCGACTCGTACGACAAGTAGACGTTATCGACATTGGTTCCAGCTACACTGGCGTTGAAGAGCAACGGCTGTGAGTCGTCTTCACTCGAAACGTCTAGTGTGAAAGACAGCGCCCAGGTCCAGTCTGAGCATGCAGAATCGTTGAATGCACCCGTTATCTCCACACTGTCGGAACTTGAAGACGACACACCAGAGATAGTGGCTGCCTGGCAGGGAATTCCAACATCTTCGCTGCTCAGTTGGAAGTTGCCTGACGCCTGTGTGATGGTTGTGAGGCCCGTCGATGCCGAAATAAGCGGCCGATCCGGAGCGGCTGGATAAACAACAGGGTGTCAGGAGTTTGTCAACTTTGCATGCAAGATAATTCCACGACGGCACTGTGCACTTACACTTCCAGACTTGATCACCGGCACTGTTGACGATGCTGAATGATGATTCCTCAGCATTCACAGACACAGTGAATGGTCCTAATGCATAATCTGTGGCGCCAGCAAGAACCCTTGGACTGATAACACCGACAAGTGCTGCTGCTCCAAGAACAGACAACAGACGTGGTTGCATTGCTACGTGATTGCACTTATCTTCGACGGTTGCTGCTGTCCACCCGAGAAATCGGAGAATGACACGAGACGCAATATCCTCGATCGCTGGGACTGCACACTTAACTCTTGCTTGCAACGAGGGGTTGCCTGACGTTCTCAGTCATCTTGATCAATCTCTTACCTTGAACTTCGTTGCACCAGGACCCGCGCATAAGCGGGTCGATGTTTAGGAAAGCACGCGCGCCATTGTGAAGGAGGCCGCATGCAGTGGGGTCATTATGAATTCTCCAGCAGTCGAAAGATGGCTTGTATAGACAAAACTTCATTGATCGCAGCAGATGGGGAGAAATGAACTTCAAGCAAGATTTGTGCCAGGGCATCGCTATCGCTGTTGTGGGTTGCTAGCGATATCTCGCGTGTACATTTCGATGTGTAGTCGACTCGAGCGGATTTTGGGGAACTTCAACTACAGCATGCACCATATGTCCAATATTTTAACGTCAACATGGTCATTCCAGCCCGTAGTCGACCGCAAGAACTTCGCTTCATTGCATGTCGCTACATTTACCTCCTGCTTGGCCGTCAGCTTTACGATTGTCAACTAAAAGGCGACACAACTTATCGCGCTTCCGCAATTCCTTTGGCTTCACGAGCCGCTCATAAGCAGCATTGATCGACTTTCGTACACTTTCTTCCTCTTTACGTGACGTCCAGTACAGCTCCGTATTCATGTGTCGGGAAAACGATCCAGACGACGATCGGGTAGTAAATGATTGGGACATATAACTTGAACAGCTATCGTCCTGCGCTTCTAGAACGTCGAGAATCATTTCAATTGCATCAATCTCACGCGCTGGTCTCACATCATGCAAAATTTCGCCTGGGATTCCTCGAATCGAATATGTCGGTGGGCGACCCCGCCGTACAGCAGCGGTTTATACAGCAGGAACCCCTTGTTCGTATCACGAACAGGTTCCACCGCCAAATACGCCTCTAGCGACAGCTTCAGACCGTGACGCGAGTCGAAGACGCGAGCGATCTTGCTTGGGTTGACGTCGCACCGCATTGCCGGTAGCGGAAGATTCGAGTAGAACGCCTGCACAGCAGCGTTAAGCGCCTGCTCCGGGTCGAACGTTCGCGCCAGCAATTGTGCATTTTGGCGTATTCCTGGCTGTAGCAACTGCTGAAAGCTCCGGGTCAGTGACTTGACCGTGCAGATTGCCGGATTAATGAGTGGAATCCCCACGCCAGATCGCTCGCTCATTCTGGCTGTAAAAGCTGGAACGGGTGGGATCCACACACAGCGACGGGTTTTCCTGACTTGAGTCCTTCGGCCAGCACATCGGCTTCGCCCCAATGAATCGTGGCAGCCACGTAAGGGAAAATCTGCGCGTATGGAATATCACTCTCGGCGTGGTAGATCCAGTCGGATCCAGTCGGATTGCATGCTGCGCCGTCGGCTGTTAGAATTTGTACGATGACCCGAATCTGCAGTTGCTGCGCCGTGATATCGACCTTCCGCAACATGCCCTCGACCTCACCGAAAGCCATGATCCGCGTAGACAAACCGAAGTAAATCACTGGCACATCCGGCAAAGCGACCGCAAAATATGTCAGTGCTCGTGGTAAGCATCGACTTTCACTGTCATTTTGCAATGTCGTCACGTGGCCAGTCACTGTGAGCTCAGCTCCCAGTCCACAGGCTTACGGAGCAGCGCCGGACTATACAAGTACATGTGCGGCACCTCCCACTTAGCCAGCGAGTCTGTCTTGTTGAAACAGTTCGTGAGACCGATGAACGCACGGAACTGGTTCAAGACGTCCGATACACCGCCGTGGCACAATATTGCATCAGCAACATCATACGTCAGTAGATTACTTTTCTGAGGCGCCATTGTCACGATCTCAAGCCCTGGAATCGAGCTCAGCACATGCGGGAACTCAAAAGTTGGCGAGAGCGGATCGAGACTGGCGCATTGGAATGGTATACCCAAGCGCTCTGCCACATGCGCATGGCCAAGTAACATCGGGTGCCACAGCAGCGCATCCGCTCGGAAATGCTTACCTGCCACGTTGGCAGCGCCACCATGAGGGTCGGCGCCGCAGGCAGCAGGCCACAACGAGTAAATAAGTTCTCGAAAGGCTTGAAAAGCGCCCACACAGGAGTGACCTGGTTCAGCATCGAGACAGCTGCTGGATGCCAGGGGGTAAAACTCGAGTCCGCGTGCGATAATCTTCGCTCGGAAGCATTCGTTGGCGGCCAAACGTACACGGTGGCCGTGCGCTACAAGCTTCATACCAACAGCGACAAACTGCTTCACGCCGTTGTCCCATGTGCCAATGGCAGCCAAGGAAATGTTCATGGCTGGAACGGGTAAGTTGCCGTTTGCCCGGAGCAATCGCGCCGCTTTGTCACGCTGGTACGTTGAGAAGGCTTGCCACTGCGCAATGCTGAGTTCGTCCACAGCGTTGTCAGCTACATTTGGTATATCGATCGTCATTTCGACAGATCCGATTGGTGTGAGTCGTATCGAGCGTAGAGGCCAGCGCTTGTACCAACTGCCTGGTGCGCTTAGACTAGCGTCCATTGATTGCGGCCGCACCTCGGTCCATGTCTTGTACTGAAAATCAGTTGAGTACAACGGACTCCCTTCGGACAGCCGTGCAGTACGACAACTTCGATATTGTAGCGCAGCTTCATATCTCCCACGATAACTGTCTACTACAGCGTCACTAAGACTTTGAAGCATCTTCTTTCGGCCGTGTTTGTGCTCGAAGATCGCCATGTCAATAGAATTGGGATCTATGGCTGATGAATAGCTGTCGGCTAACCCTCTCTGTGCGCCAACAGCAGCCATGGCCCGCCGACCAAACAAGCTTGCCTGCTTGTGTTGACCTTCCCCCGATGCGCATTAATGTGCCCAGTAATCACACGGTCTGTGAAGAGAACAAGCCCGATAGTCGGTCGGACGAGGAAATTCCCCACGCCTTTCAATGTCCCAAGCGCACCACCGGCTAGTCCATTGTTTGAAAACCCTTTGACCGGTTTTCTAACTAAACTCGTGTAAGCGCCTGCAAGCTCATGAAAAAAGCGCCTGAACCAGACGTCGCACCCTCCAAAGTTGACGTTGGACCACGTGCCGTGTAGTCCACGCAATGATAGCTTAACATTTTTCGCCTTCGTTCTCCGGGCGCGCGCTGATAATGAACGCGCAGCGGTCGCACAATTTCAGCCGATCGCGAGGGCTCCATCGAGTAGCAATCCGTTCGTGATCCAAGTCACACCACATCGCCTGCGTCGGCAAGTGACGGTAGAAAACGCGTACCGCTTCGCTAGCTCCATCTTCACGGCGCATGACTTCTTGTAACTCTAACGACCGTGCGCGTAGTATCGGGCTCGTCAGTTTTACGAACGCTGCACGGAGCTTCTCAGTCGTCAGCTGCGCGATCGGACAGGGCTCGACACCAACACCGGCCGTCACGACTGCATGGCCCCAGAATGGCTGATCTCCGAAGAACGGCACGATGAACGTCGGCTTGCCGGCCAATAGACCAGCTGCAGTTGTGCCTGCACCACCATGATGGACTACTGCTGAGACGCGTGGCATGAGCCAGTCGTGCGGGCAATTGCCGAGGAAGAAGACGTTATTCGGAATGTCGAGATCGCCGGCCATGTCGCTCCAGCTTGACTGGACCAATACGCGAACATTGGCCTGTGTTGCTGCGTCAATAATTATTTTGGTGGTGGCAAGTGGATCGGCCAGCATCATGGAACCGAACCCGACAAATATAGGGCCGCCGTCGGTGCTCAAGAAAGCCTCTAGCTCGGGCGACGGCGTGTATGAGCTGTCAGGACCACCGCTCAATGTGACAGTACCGATGACGTCGTAGAGGTCCCCCAGTCCGCTGGCTTTGGCACGAGTTGGGGACTCCACATGAAAGCGTGTGGAATATTGAGGTCAAGCAGTAGGTCCCGTCCGCCGTCACCGTTGCGGATCTTGCGCAACTTGAGCACTTTGGTGCGGAATTCGTTGATGATTCCTTCAGTGCCTTGCCACATGAGTAGATCCACCACTTTGTACGACAGATAGTTACTCTTCTTGAGCTCGTCCGTGTATGACATATTGGCAAGTGGGTGCGGGAACGCCATCGTAGGCACCCATGGCTGTGGGAACATGATGTGCAACGGCACGCCCAGGCGCTCAGCAACGTGGATGTGACCGTAGGAGACAGGGTTGGCAATGATGGCTTGTGCCTGGAATGGCACACCGGGCACACCTGGACCTCCTCCGTCCGGGTCAGCTGCCGACACGGCCGGCCACGTCGAGTGCACAATCTCATTAATCATCTCTTTATTGCGCGGGACGTCCTTGGTGAGCGTTTCGATCTTAGTGGGGATAAGGTGTCCGCCCGTCTTGACCATATAGGCGGCCAGCACCTTGGGGTCACCTCCGAGAGGATAGAACTCGACACCGTGGCTCATGACGAAGTCTCTGTAAACCGCATGAGTGGCTAGCCGCACGCGATGTCCGTCCTCTTGTAGACGCTGTGCGATGGCAAGAAACGGCTGTACGTCACCTCGTGTACCGACAATAATGATGCAGATGCGCATGACTGGCGGTCGCTGGATAGCGCTAGTCTTCGCTTCAATGCTGCCATGTGAAAGGCGTCGTTGCTGTTCTTGTCGGTCGATTGTGATGGCGTCCTCGGATGCAAATTCCAATTGAATTCGACCGTCTGGTCTATAGTGCGCGATTCCAGTAGGCGGCTGCTCTGTAGCAGATTGGAGCTGGGCGAAGAAGTCTGTATCGCCGGTAGACGCTCGAGAAGTCGAATTGCTGTGATGCATTGCACGGTCCACCGTGCGGTGGCGAGTGTGAACGATGAAACTGAATTGAGAATGATGGAATGCCTGCCTCCAGTCGCGCCAGTACTAATCACAATGCTTGGTATGATTACAACGTTCAGAACTGCTAGTGCATGGATTTTCCGACTCGACTATACTCTCAGGATGGGAAGAAAAGTAGGGCATTCGACTGGGACAACATATTGAACATCAGCCATGTGCTGTCAAAACGACTATATGTATAATCTCACGTACGAAAATGCAGGATCCAGTGATCTCTGACTCTTATCAACTCGTCGACGAAAGCACTTTCAGCTTAGAATCGATATTCCGGGTGCGGACCACGGTTCTTTTCTGGGTGGTGGTAGCCGATCATACCTTCGTACACAAGCGCACCAAACGCCCGCCCGTGATCGGGGCCACAATTGGCACCCAGAAGTAGTAGTGATTCAGCGAAAACACGCGCGAGCCCCAGCCAGCGCACAGCATGAACAGCCGCGGGCCCAAATCGCGGGCAGGGTTAATAGCCAGCCCCGTGTTCATCGCGAATCCCATGGCGATCGTGCTCACCAACGCACCCACAGCCGGAGGAACCGCCTTCTTGCCGATGGGGCGATTGTGCTGGTCCAGCAGCGCCAGGATTCCCAAGATCAGCAACGCCGTTGCAACGAACTCCGTCAAGAAGCACGTGAAGTTCCCCACGTTCTCATGTGGATACGTCGCAAAGATGGTATGCGTAGTCATGCGGTCCGGGTCCACCTCGTTAAACATCGGGCGGTACAGAATGTAGACGACGAGTGCAGCCACGTAGGCGGCGATGACCTGGTTGAGGATGTAGAACGGTACCTTCTTCCACGGTAACAGCTTGAGCAGCGCCAATGTCGTGGTCACAGACGGATTCAAGTGAGCTCCGGAGACGCCACCGCCAACGGTGATGCCGAAAAGAAGGCGAGCCCCAGCACAGCGCGATGGTGACGAAGTTGCCGTTGGCCTCGCTGCTCAGGACGACCTGCGTCATGCAGGACAGTCCGAAGAGCATTGTGACGAAGGTGGCGACGAACTCGGCCATCATCTCCTTGGCGAATTGGCTCTTGACCATGTACGGCACGTTCTGGACCGGTGTCATGTGTTGGAGATGGCTGGCGGATTCGTGGGCCTCCAAGTCCATATAAGCGCTCTGGTCGTTCTTTTCCAAGTTCGAGTTCCTCGTCATGACTAGAAAGTTGGTGGAGGCAGTCAGGGGGTCGAGAATTGGTAGAGTAGGTTGGTTGGGGTCCCAACGGAGAATTGAAAAGTGAGGATTGCAAGGACTGGCGGAATCGGGCGACAGCAAGCAAGATAATAAGCTCGACGCTCGCAATACAAGCGTTGGTTGGACCAACGGACTGATATCTTCCTACTAAGATGATGAGCCTCGAAGGCGACGGCGACGTTGAATGCTACCAACCATTGAAGTAGGTGCCGGAAGGATCCACTCATTATCGACAGTTCGACCAGCCAAAGTTTTGCCATGGTAAAAGCATTGGTGATCCTCGGGCGAGTGCGTTTAGTTGCGAGTTGTACGTTGTTGTTGAAGCGAGTTATTGCAAGCAGCTGAAGCGCAAGCCTGGCACAGATGACGGCACTCTTTAATTGGACGAAACTCGTTTCAGCCAATCGTAGTCAGTTCAAAAGTATCCGCGATGTTGAAGTTGCCTCCAGGGGCAACTTCCAGCAGTAGAGCTCTTTGGAGCTCTATGGATATTTTTCCATCGCTACGGAGATGGCCTTCGGCGCTCAGAGATACTGAAGTGGCCGTGCTCAAATCCGGTGCACTCTGCCCGCCTCAAAGTTCAGACTTGTCCCTTGGGTCGTAACACCTCGCTCGCCTCGATTCCAGCTTCTGGTGGTGATGAAACGTAGCTTCAACTTCCACTTCGTTTCACTATGCTTTTGTCGAAAATCCGGGCTAAGATTCCGGTGCCGTCATCATTTTGTCAAACAAAAGGTCCACACAAAAACACACTCGTCATCTTGTGACAGCCACAAGACACCAACGATGCCGTGGGATGGCGATTTAACGGTTGGCCCTGCAATCGGAGAAACCCAATGCATTTTAACTTTTGACAAACAAGTTCAAGGTGCAAGGCGGCAATGCTGAAATATCGAGTACGATCGGTCAGCCAGTGATTGACCTAGTCGTTGCAACACTTGACTTGTACGCTGCAACCTTGACAGGCTTTGCCATACTAATGCTGTACCTGCCATTGCTGTCACGACTATCTTTTGGTAAGTATACTTTGTTCTCTACTCGTGCTTCCTTTGACTTGTCACGTTCGTGCGGTGCCAGCTTGGCCTCGCAGATTAATTTTGCAAGCCAGCAAAACGCAAGTGGTGGCTGCCCAAGCTTCAACTCGATGGAAGTCTATTGAAATATACACGCACTGAACTGCCTGTCTTCTCGCTCTATCGTGACGCTTGCATGGGTTGCCCTGCTGTTCCCGGGTGGGTGTCTGACTAGTTTGTACCTGATGATGTCTACGCCTCCGTAGCGGCGACCTTGCGCTTCTTCTTATTGCGGCCAGCACCGCTCGCGGGCGTAGCGGCGATCTCCTGCACGAAGCCCGTCCGTTCCTCGTCGATTGTGCGCTTTAAATACTTGAGGCCGGCCAGGTTGAAGCCGATGCGGTTCTTGTTCTCCACGAGTTGGGTACGCAGTCGCTGCCATAGCAACTCGAGCTCATTGAACAAACCTACACGGGCGCAGATGGCCGAATTGTGTAGCTTCAGCAGAAAGAGCAGCACGTGGCAGCAGAACTCTACCTCAAGGTGGCTCGAAATCAGCTGCAGCAACAACCGGATCAGTCTCTCCACATAGTCAAACGGCAATACAATGAGTGCCTCCTCCATGTCGTGCGGACGAATGCGTCGTAGTGTGTTCAGCATGTACTTGAGCGGCGAGTAACCCAGCAGCAACATGTTCGGTGGGCGAGTCTCCTTCTTTGGTTTGCTCGGTGCTTCTTCATTGTCGCTGTTGGCCTGCTCGCTGCCTGGCAAAGCGTTGCCCTTAGCCTCCTTGAGTGCCTTTTTCTCCTCTTGCTTGAGCTTCTTGGCGACCGCAGCAGCCTCTTTCGTCTTCTTCTTCTGCACACGCTCAAAGTCTATGATGGCCTGCAGCTCGCTTTCGGTCAAGTCAATGGCCTCCATGAGACTCTCACCAGCACGTACCGACTCAATGGTGCGCTTGGCAGCCGAGGCCGAGTTGTCTTTGTCGCCCTCATCATCTTTCTCTTTTCCCAACGCGGGCCCCTTGCCATTGCTGTTGTTAGCTAATTCGTCCTCGAAGATGCTGATCCATCTCGATAATATCATGGTCCTTCCGCGACGCAATACGCATGATGCTGTCCTGGTGCGCAAAAATTGACTTGTGGCAATCACCGAAATCCAGACCCCATAGCTTCACATTCTTGTCAGCTGACGCCGTCACTAGCATGGAATCGTCTGACGAAATGTCCATAGACATCACTGGAAGTTTGTGCCCATACAAACTCACGAAGAATTTGAGTGAGTCGTCATGGAACACCTTCACTGTGCAGTCCAGCAGTGCCACCGCTACAACCAGTTTCTTGGCATCCTTGGTATTACTGAAGCGCACGCAAAGCACGTCGTCCGACATCTTGAGCATACGAGCGTGCGACAGCCCCAGTCGCAACGCACTGTTAGGCTCGGCGTCGTCCGGGCGGTGCATCTCGAAGTCCCAGAAGTTCACGTGTTGATCAGCGCCTCCAGTTACAATACCACGCCCATCGGGACGTACGTCAATGGACCAAACAGCACTGCCGTTGTGGGCCTCATCATCCTTCCAGATGCACTCACCTGAGTTCAAGTCAAAAAGCAGCAGGGCACCAAGCTTCGTGCCCACGACGACGTGCATGTTTCCTGGTGCAAACACCGCAGACAGCGCCAGCGACAATCCGTCACTGAGTGTGCGGATGCACTGCAGAGAACGAGCGTTCCATATCTTGACGGACGCCCCCGAAAGAGACAAAATGAGCTGGTCATCTGAGCTAACAGCCACCTGGCGCACATCTGAGCGGTGGCCGCTCAGTGTCAGTGCGTGCGACTTTCCGTATCTGTCATCAAGTACCTCCGCGCTGGGTGACAATGTGTACGTCTCGATGCTGTTGTTCTGTAGTCCAAGCATGATCGACGTCGTTCCGTCCTTCGCGACGTCCGGAGAGAACACAAACGATTTTACCCGGTGCGATGATCGCACTACACAGAGTAGTTCCAGTTCGTCCGTCGCCGAGTTGTCATTTGCGTCCTCCTCATCGGCCTCCTGCACCTTCGGGATCACAAGCTTTTGTCCTTACCCGCTTCCTCTGTTTGCTGTTGTTTTTCTTCGCTTTCTCCCGTTGCCTCTTTTCACGACGCTGTTGTTTCTTCTTAATCTCCTCAGCTGATCGTACACGGTAAACCTCCACAGTCTTGCCTGCACTCTGGACACCCACCAGATCACCCTTCGGGCTGTACATCACGCGAGCTGCACGGTCATTGCTCTGACGGTAGATCGATCCCATGAGCTTCACATTCTCTCCAGTCTCGCTCTGGTCCTCCTGTGTCTGCACACTCCAGACACGCAGCTGATTGTCCGATGCACCCGTCAGCAGTCGGTCTCCCTTGGGATTCACTGCCAATGACCATACTTCGTTACGGTGGCCCACACACGTCTGCACACAGTGCTGCGTCTCCAAGTCCCAGACCTTGACGAGTGTGTCCTTGGAGCTTGACGTCAGAGTCGTAGGCGCCACAAAGGCCAATGCAGTCACTGCGTCCTTGTGTCCCTTGAGTCTGAACAGTCCTGTCTGGCTCACTAAATCCCAGACAATCACGTCCGTGTCTCGAGAGCCTGAGGCGAGTTCAGCGCCATCCGCACGATAGGCCAGGGCCTCCACGGCGCCCTTGTGGCCGTCCAGAGTAACCAGCATCGCACCTGTGGCCAGTTTAAACACCCTCACGGCACCTGTAGAGTAGCCGCATGCCACGTCGTTGCCGTCGGGGCTTAGAGCCAACGCAGTTACTTGACCACCGCCGCTTTCGGGTGCCAGTAGATCCCGTACTTTGTTCCCTTGACGAACGTTCCACACAGCCACATCTTGGAGGGCTGGGGCGATAGCGAAGCGACCTGTGGAGTCGTAGATGACGTTTCCTTCCAGAGAGGCGATCACGCCGAAGGAGCACGAGCGCTCGTAGCGCAGGTACGACTTGACCATGACCAATGACTCTTTGGCGTAGTAATGAACAAGAAATTGACTATGGGCTTGAATGGTGAGGAGCTACAAACGTCGCCGATTGGTAGAAATACAAAATCGTACTTAAACAACATATTACAGTGACTCTAGGTAGTACAGTAAAGGGCAACTAGTATACACTGACAGAATTGTAGAGCAAGAATTTGGCCGATGGAGAAATCCGTTTAGAGAATACTTAACTACCTATAAACCTTGTACAATCAACTATGAGGTGGCCTTCGGCGCGTTGCCCGAAGCCCGGGTGGCATGCTTTCCTTTGATTTGCACCACCCTCGAGGCCGTCTCCGCCAGCTTCTTCATGGACGAGTACTGGGACTGAGTGACCTCGCGCGACGTGTTGTCGATACAGCACACCGACCCCACGACTTGGTTGTCTTCGCCCATGAGCGGGAAACCAAGATAAAAGCGCAAATCGTAAGCCGCAAGTGCCGGTAGGTTGTGGAAGCGAATGTCCGACTCTGGGTGCGGCACCAGCAGTGGTTTGTCGTTCATAATCGTGTGCTGGCAGAAAGATTGGTCGCGAGGCATGTGCAGCTGCCGGAAAGGCTCAACGTTGGACGCCAACACGTGCTGTTCGTCCTCGTTAATTAGCGTCACCAATCCCGTAGAGCAGTTCATCTCCCGAGCTACCAGTTCACAGATCAGGTCCAGCTCGTCAGTGTCGGTAATCTTGGCATACCCTCCCTTCTCAATCATATCCAGCCGCTTCTGCTCATCACTTGGAATCGGAGGTTTGCTCATTGTGGCCGTGTCAGCCGCGGTGTTCAACGGGTAGTTACGACCTTCCGAGTTCGCCAGCACACAGTCCTCCACTGGGACCTGCTCAACCTTGATCATACCCTTGTCCAGTGCGTCCGAGCACTTCTTGACGTCATCATCGGTAAGACGAACGGACACCGATGACACGGAAGAGCACTCGGAGCGAGTTTCCGCCTCCTCCTTGTCTTGACTGAGCAGATGGCGGATCACCGATACGACCGATTTGCGCTTGTTACCGGAAGAGTTGTTAAGTGCTTCGTGTAGGAAATTCGTCAAAGCCTTTCCGGCAGGTTCGGGGCTTCGGGAAGACCAGAAATTCCACCAGAAACATTTGCGTCTGGGAGAATTCCAATGTGCCCGCGTGTGCGATTGTTAACGCGAGAGTAATCTGCGTTGCCAACAAACTCAACACAACGCGAGCAAGCGCGAACGGAAGAGATCATTCCCTCGCGGTTCTCTACGGAGTTGACACTCCAGCACTGGTGGCACACCATGTAGCCGCAGATATGACAGCGCTTCTTGCGCGCGAGCAGACGAAGGGACTTGGCACAGCATGTGCAACGCGTGTTGCGTGCTTCAAAGGTTGAGCAATTAGCGAGTGACTGGGCGCCAAAGCGGCGACGGCTAACAATGTCAGGCAGCTGGCTGGCACCTGCAGCTAAGCGCATCAAACGCTTCTGGCGCTTCTTCAATCGAGCTGATTGGCTGCTGCGACCATTGTCGCTGCCGAAGTTGTAGCTCATAGTGGATGACGCTGGGTTAAACATGGGCTCCTCTTCGCTAATGGAAGCCTGTGCGAAGAACACTACTCGCACCGAGTTGCTTGACGGGATTTTTTCAATCTGGTAGGCCGCCGTCAAGTCAGGCAGCTCGTCCACCCTCCCCGACTTCATCTTGCCAGTAAGCAAGTTCTTTTCGTCCAGCGACGTCATGGTAACGGTGAAGGCATCAGCGCTGCGTGCCTTCTCGAAGTGCTCGACGTAGCACCACTGCTCGTGGTTCTTGAACATGCGGGAGCGCTCGAATGAGCCGGTCTTGACCGTCAACTGCGAGTCGACGTTAGGATCATTGTCGACCGCCTGTCGCGCCACATGGACGACCGTGCCGTAGATGTAGTCCTTGTACAGTGCACGCATGACAGAGTCATGGTTGGAGTCAGTGGTTGTGCTCAGGATCTGTTGCAGCTCATGAAGACTTGCCTTCATCTCGCCCGTAGTAAGCACTTCTTGATCCGCCTCCACTCCATCGCCATGTGAGAACGCTGTGAATCCGTTAGCCACAGACTTCCACTTCCAGTTGCGCAGAGAAGCCTGGCGATTCGTAAGACGCCGGAAGTCGACCTTGTCTGCGGCATCACGAGCGACTTGAAGCAGTTGAGAGTTACTGAGTCGCACCCGCGTCTGGTTCGGGCCCTGATCAACGTCAGGTGAGTCAACAAAGGACAAGTCCTTGGTACTTCGATCCCACGACCGCTCCACTACAAGTCTCTTGAAACTTCCCATTGTTGGGCGTGTACGTTCCTTATGTGTCCTCACCATGGAGAATCGAAGAGTGAACGTAGGGCGTTTGGTTGCGAAAGATGAAGAATCCTCGACAAGACCCAGCGATCTCAGCAAGGGCTGACAGTGAAACTCTCTCCCTGTTGCAGCCGGAACGGGAAAGCATTTGGGATAGTGAAATCCGTCATCGTTGGGCAGAGCTTGTTTGTGAGCGCCAATGCCAGGGCATATCGCGACGACTATACCGGGGGTAGGCAGGCGCTTTTGTAGCCGACACACAAAGTCTCAGTTCAGAGGCGATGTGATGACCTCCGCCTGCTTTTTGACATCAAGTACAACATTTGTAATTCTCCATGTGAAGTTACAGCATGATGTATATCTCTTGGTGTCCAATCCGCAAGACTTGGCACGTTATTAGCGGAGAGAGAGGGGGACGAGGTTGTGTCCAACTGGAGCAACAATGACATCTCGGCACCATGAGGCAGACCACAATCAATGTGTGGCAAGAACGGTCACCGAATCTGCAAGTAAGGCAGCTGGAAATTCTTGTCAGAGATTGGAGTCATCTTATGCTTCAGGGACACCATAAAGTCTGGCAAATACCAAGTTACTGCCGCGTCAAGTGCATGTAGGACGCATTAGAAATCAACGAGACAGACACAAGTGGTGCCGAGCCCACGAATCGCTACAACTTCGCTACGAAGCAATTGTGCACACCGAATTCGCGTGGCTCCTGCCAACCAACGTAAAGAGCTCTGGGACAGGGAGAGCAGCAGATCGCGGGCTTTGGTGCGTGTCAAATCGAGCAGGCACTTTTCCTGTGCTATATGCGCGCATCCGCAGGTTCTGGACTCCAGACTGGAGATGGGAATAACGTCGTACAGCGCTACTAATGTTCACTTAGCGATATTCCAGGTGACATCTGCGCACGCAGGTACATTAATGAATGCTTTTACACTACGCTTGCTGGGAACACAGTTGGCTAGACTTCCATCTATGCTAAGCAAGTTTGTCCAATACCGAGCCTTAAGACCACAGCCACGAGAAGGATAGAATGACGCCTGTCAAAACAGGATTACTCCACATCGCAGGTATCCGCCGCGATTGGTATCAGCAGACACATGCGTTGGATCCGCCATCTCGCTTCCATGACTGGCTTCTCTCTTTTCGCACCCCAGTGGCTACTGCACGTCCAAGGTCCCTTCGGTCGGAACAATCTCGAAGATGCGGTGACGGGGTGCCGCAACTTCGCACTACTTATCCGCCGCGGTGGATTATACACGTACATCTAGAGCGCTCTATGTGGCGTACATGCGTTATACAACAGCGCAATTCATGTCCATCAATCCAGGCTCCAAGAGTCCAATTTTGTCGTGGATGAACTTCATTACAACCGGAGCACCACATCCAAGGATCAAGCTCGTTGTAGGCTACACATCGCGGTGATTCCACACACTTCATTACTGCCAGTGCAACAATTTTATGTGGCAACGATGTTCGCAATTTTCTCGGTCCGATCGGTTTGTGGTTAACAGGCTCACTGTAACTCTCTGGAATATCACAATAGCGCCACCCGTATCGCGTTGGAGGGTCAGAAGGCCGCTGGAGCGTGTGCTCTTTTCGACTGATGATCCCAAGCTGAAAATTGATGTCGTAAGTACTGCGGTACGCACAGCGGGGCCAATTTGGCGCCTGATTGCCATGGATCGTCTAGCTCAGGTTCGAGATTGCGCGAGCACGATCGAGTTGCTATATATGACGTGATGCCGGGGCAAGTTTGGATCCTGAGTCTGTGCCAGTTTGCAGCGCTTATATCTCGGCGCTGGCATTATGGTATGCCTGCCTGCTTTGCTGTTCCGAGTATTTCATCGTTTGTATTGGGTTTGGTGCTCTTCCACAGTTGAAGAGCCGCTTACCGCACAAGTCTTGGTACTGCCACCTCATGCCACTATCGATTGATTGTCTTCGTATTCATATATAATGGTGTTGACTCCTGCATGACTCATGAAGTGCGAGTCGAGTCGATATTCATGTCACGGCAAAACTCGCTCTCCATTTGCTTGAAAATCTCGTCGTCGGGACCAACCACGCCTACTTTTGATGCATCTGCCTCTTTGCTCGTCACGGACGAAATATTATTCACTACCGCTGTTCCAGGGGCAGCTGCATCCTCTCCACGATTCTGACGGAGACTAGCAGCGCCACCTTCATTGCTGCTACTTGTTTTCGATGCAGCGCGGGCGGATTTCATGCGTTCACTCTCGCGTTTGAAGTAGGCTTCCATGGTTACACGTTCACCACTAGTCGGTCGAGACAGCGTTCGAGGCACCTCCAAGATATGCAGGTTCCCGATCTGATCACCAACAGCCACGAGCTGTTGCTTGATATTGAAGTCGTTGCCGCATTGCCACCAACCGAAGTACCTGCACCCTGGTTGGCACGGGACCTAGTGCCACCAATACCGTCAGCAGGCTTTGCTCGACCAGCAGCGCCAGCTCCACCAGCAGAGTTAGCTGCATTTGTTGCATTCCCACTCGGATTCCCAGCAGTGACAAGCTGTGAACGGAACTCGATGGACGTCAGTGCACAAGCTGTGACACCAATTGACAGGCTAGAGCGATGCGACTGATCCAAGAAATCCCAAACCTCCAGCATCCCATCAGCTTTACCCAGAAAAATCACACCAGGTCGAGACGGCGAGAATGCCACGCACGTGATGGTCGATGGTGTCAACGGAGACACGAAATTGGACCACTCAAGGTACCGCCTGGGTTCCCGGCCTCATCAGCCCTTCCAGTTTCGTACTGCTGCACATTCCAAAGGTGAAAATGTGACTCGCTCGCCGTCAAAAATATGCTTGAGAAAAATGGCGACGAACACAACCCAAGAACTGGGCGAGAATGATCTCGACATAACCACTGGACATACTCGACGCCTTCTTCTCCCCTGCCGCCATCCTCGCCCTTGCTCCCTCCACCTTTAGCTGGGGCATGAGGGCGCCAGTCGGCATACACGAACTCACCTTCCTCGGTGCCACAATAGAAGCGGCTTGTGAGAGCTGGGGCACCACCACTACCTCCCTCGCCACCTCCCGCACCAGGGTCCTCGCGAGTCTTCTCAAGCCACAAGGTTTGCAGAGCCAGCTCACCAGGACTGTCCAGTTTGGTCAATGAGATCGAGTAAATAGGCACAAAGTGTACGTCTGGTGCTACAGAACCAGAGCCATCCTTAGCTCCAGCTCCGGCCTTATCGACTTTCGCCCGCGTTACTCCCCGGTATTTGGGGTCTTTAAAGCGCAAGTCCCAGAAAGATACCTGTCCGTCCGCTGCAATAGTCACAAACTGGTTGACAACTCCAGCATCTGCACCTGTGGAAGCCATTACGTGACCTCGACTGTTGACCTCGACACCTGCAGGAAGCCACTGCAGATCTGCCACAGGTCGCCGGTGGCTTACATCAATGTAAGACACGTACAAAGGCTTTACGGGAGGCATTTGCTTGTGACTATCGTCGTCGCCACGACCACCCTTCGAGGCAGATGAAGTATTCGAACTAGCGGTTGTTCCAGCACCACCGGAAGTAGACGAGGTCTTTGTGGTTTTCACCTTCGAGAGCAGGTGCTCGGCTTTTGAGAAGTCCCACACAATTACCTGTCCGTTGTAAAGCCCTGCAGCTACCAGGTGTGGTGCTGCGGGGTTGAATCGCATGCTGAGAACGTCCTGGGGAGATTCAAGCATGAGCTGCGGGTGTATGAGGTCCACGAAATTCCAAATAAGGATGAACGAGCTGTCCACGGTGTCCAGTAAGTCGAGTCGGCGTGCAAATGACGCATTAGCGGCAGCCGCCACTGCAACGACGCCATGTCGCTTTGGGTGCCAGTCGATGGCAGGCAGCGTCTTGTTCTTGCTGTACACGAGATCCGTAAAACTCCGCAGCTCGCGCATGGTGTTCTCGTTATTCTTGTTACCCAGAGATGCGTCCTCTTCTTCCAAAAGGTGAGCAAACGGATCCAGGAACACATCCAACGTTTCGTTTTGCTGCAGTGCACGCTCTACATGAGGTAGAACACGTGCCAAAAACGCCTGCAGCTTATCGCTG
This sequence comes from Phytophthora kernoviae, assembly GCA_008080845.1. Classification (NCBI taxonomy): domain Eukaryota; phylum Oomycota; class Peronosporomycetes; order Peronosporales; family Peronosporaceae; genus Phytophthora; species Phytophthora kernoviae. The sequence continues at coordinate 83,264 of VKKV01000312.1, read as the reverse complement.
TCCATCTCTGCTCGGCGCTGTGCTGGTTCCATCACAATAGGCTCGTACTGGAGTGCGCTGTTCACGGAGCGGAACCAGCTAGTTTGCGTCGCGTTATCTACCAGCGGTGGTGTGCCTTGCAGCCCTACGTCCTGCTCCAGTCGCGTGAGCTCATAATTCGGATCCTTGTGTTGTCTCCACTCCACGAAGCCTACACACACAAAACACAAGCACTACTGAGTATTTTGTAGCGAAGCACGACAACAGGCTAGGGCAAAGCGTACACTGATCGGCATCGCGGTCGCTGAACTTGTAGTCTGCATTGAGCTCGTCGGACATCTTCGTAACAGAGATTGTGATCTATATCAACACACAACACAGTCAATGAACGATCCAATATCGCAACACACAATTTACTAGGACACATGCTACCTTACCAGAGGTCGCGAGGGCTTGACAGTCAAAGCTTCCACATCCTCATGAGTTTCGCGAGCCGTAGCGGAAGTCCAGGGACGCGACATCACAGGCTTGTCCTCATACACTATCTTGGACATGTCATTGGCATCCACTGTGGCGTTTGCCTCCTTCTCTTGCGCAGCCAGCGCTTCCAAACGGTCCTGCTCACGACGTCGAATCAGCTCCATCTGCGAGTCGAACGCTTTACGCGCGAGGCAGAGCAGCCAATTTTCGCCGTAGGTCTCCGTTGGGTCTGCTACAATCAGAATGTCGTCACCTGCAGGCATCTTGGCGATTTCAGCTCGGAACTCATGGAACGGACACATGAAGCCGACTTGTGCGATCTGATCGAGGACTTCTGCACGCGTGAACACCTTGAACTCCACCGTTTCGCGCAGTCCGCTGCCTGTCTTGAGTCCCAACGTCTCCATCTCTCGCATGGATATCATCATGGGGCGTGTGCCCTCAGGGGCTGGCTGTGGTTCCTTGCCTCCCATCGCAACGTTGCTACAGTTCACCTACCAAGCCACAACAAACAAATGGAAAATGCCAAGAGGCTACTCGATTGCATTTGGATACCTACGACCCTTCACCAGTCTCAACTCAAGACGACCCTTATCCTGACGAGACGCTAGCATTCCTGGTATCTCTCTACCTGCACCCACTGGTGGCTAGAAATTAGCAAGCCAGTCAAGGTCGGGGCTACCGTGAGGTGTCGGCTCTAGCACCGGCATCTCAGCTCCCGTGCCAGCAGCTGCAAGCTGCTCATCTAGAAGCTTTGACAATGCTCCAGCATGCTCTCTGTCCACGGTTTTCGAAGCCAACACTACCCAGTCGATACCTTCAAACCACGGGTGTGCACGGATAACAGAGCCACCTTTGTTAATATCCACGATGCCTTGACCGCCCAATCGATCGTCAGGGAACGGGTCTAGAAGCTGCTGCACGAGGTCCATTGCCTTAGGCGACAGATCGTCCGGGTAAACGTTAGGGCACCTTTGTTGTGCCGTGATATCTTCGAGTACACAGCCATGATCACGTCCTTCTCATTTGTAAGTCGTGACGTGCCTTCTGAACTAGCGACTCTGTTAGCAGAGGCAGTAGTCGGTCGTTCCTCGCTGTCTTTGCTGTCGTCATTTGTCGCACTGCTGCTAAGTGCGAAGGGTGTTCGGCCGCACAGCATCTCGTAGATGAGGATTCCTAGTGACCAAATGTCGGCACTCGATGTGTGACCGCGAGCTGACACCATCTCAGGTGCCATGTACTCGGGTGTGCCACAAATCGTGTATGTGCGCGTTTCATCGGGTAGACGTTTCATGTGACGGAAGTCATGTAGCTGAAGGTATCCGCGCGTGTCCACCATGACGTTCTCACTGCTGAGGTTACGATATGCGTAGCCTGTCTGGTGAATGTACTCAAGCATGAGCAGCGCCTGAGCTGCAAACATACGTGCCGTTTGCTCCTTTTCAAACCGTCCATGAGGCTCATCGGCAATAATTGCTCCCAGGTCCGTTACCATGACCGTGTCGAACGATAGGTACAAGGCGCAGTCGTCTCGCCAGGACGCCACCATTTCTGGCACCAGCGGCGTGTCCAAGCGGATTGTTTTGTGTGTCGTTACATAGCGTGCAGCTTCATCGCCACGGCGGTCTGCCGCTACCTGCTGCAGTGAAAACACATTGACTGTAAAGAACCGCTTCGTATCGCTGACGCCTTGGAATACAGCCAGGAAGCCAAAGTCAGTGGGCTGAAGCACGTATCGAAAGCGCATATCATGGGGTCGTAAAGGCCCCATCACCATCGAGTTGCGCCTTGCGCCTACCACCGTGGGGCTGAAAATAAGGTTCTTGACTGCAGTCTCGAAGTTGTGCCGTGCCTCACGTTGCTGACGATCTGCCTCAATCATATCCTGCAATGAGCCCAGCACCTCCTCAAACTCGCGCCGTCCCACCTGAAGCAACTTCGTTCGCCCCACCGAGATCACATTGGCAGCTCGAGGCGCGTCGTTCAGCAATGCACGCTCGCCAAAGTATTGGTTCTTCTTCAGTCGCAATACCTCGCGCGATGTCCTCTTCTTGCCAGGGCCAGCAGCAGGATCATCCTCCCAGATCGTACAGATCACAGCTCCCTCCTGAATTACGTAGAACGTGTCGCCTACATCGCCCTGGTTAATAATGTAATCGCCATCGTGGTACACCACCTCGGTGAGGTTGTTTGCCAAGCGCTCCAGCTGTGCCTTAGTCAGCGTCTTTAACACGTCTACCTTCTTCAGCGTTTGCACCAACACGGATGTTGGTGCCTTAATAAATACTCGCCGGAACGCCCGGCAATCAATAGCCCATAGTACGCCCGCAGACAGCGCTTTCACTGATGATGACCGTGGACTGTTATGCATAAGGGCCAGCTCACCAAATGATGCTGGCTGCAGATCTGTTGCCACAGCACCTGGTGCAACAGGGGCTGTGTGTACGTGTGTACTATACTCTCCGGCCCACCATCAGCACCACGCACGCTAACTTGGTAGTCGCCGCTCTCGACGATGTAAAATTTGTCTCCCGGGTCGCCTTGTCGAATGACCATGTCACCTTCTTGCACAGTAATTCGCTCCATGACCGCGAAAATATCGTCCTTCTGTGCCTGCGTAAGCTGTCGAAACAACCAATTGGTTTTCGTGAGAGCCTCAAGCAGCCGCAGCTCGCTGGACGACTTGGGGATTGCATGGTCGCTCACACGATAGGCAAGATCTTCCTCCTTCACAAGCTGCGCCATGTCCTTGCGCATCTGGGCGCGTCGTTTCTCCTTGACATACCGCGACGCACAGGACGTAGCTGCTGTACCAGGTCCTTCTCGCTGGTATGGTGGGGCAACCGCCTGGAGTTGCTTCTCGGCGATGCACTTAATGATATGCCATTTGCCGTTGTGGTGCCTTCACTGAAGTGGAAATACACACAGATGACGGTAATATCGTCCGTGCGTAGCTCATACGTCAGCCAAAGACGGTAGGACTCCGCAACCACTTTATGGCAGGCCTCTAGTGGATCTTCATACTGAGCCACCATGTCCACCACTGCTTGGCTTGTGAGAAATTCGAAGACACCGTCACTTGCGATGACCACAAAACGATCATCTTCTGTAAGCTGCAGTGACGTGATTTCTGGGACACCAATGACTCCTAGAGTCTCTGCGATCTCATCACCAAGACTACGTGTAAATGCTGTGCCGGGGAAAGCTCCATACGGCGACCAAATTCGTGGCGGATCACCATCCTCATCCACCTGGTCATTCAGATTTGCTGCCCAGTTCTACCATCATGTTCATAAACCCAAAGTAAGTCAATGCCCGGTTGCGAATATACATAATTGATCCTACGCACATCATGTACAGGAGCGATACCCTCCAGTTGATCCATGGTGAGAACTCGTGCTCCAGACCTCTTTACACGCTCTCGCTCATCCTGTTGAGGTAAACACACAACTCAATGAGCATCTAGATGCTGACTATCACCTAACGCACACCATGTAAACGCGATCTCACCGATCGGTAGGGAGTTTGGTCAACAGAGAGGGGCTGCGCAACGAGTTTCCCTTCGCTCATGGTGGCAATGACAGCTCGTGAGTCGCCCACATTCGCCACATGAATTGTGTCTCCGTCCATGAACATACAAATGGCGGTTGTGCCACTTAGACTATCGTCTATACGCGACGCATGCAGTCGCGCATTTGTTTCTTCAAAAGACTTGGAGTAAGCCTCCAGGAATGAACAATTTTTGCGGTCCAGAATGCGAACCAGTCGCTCGGGACACTCCTTCCGCACAAACGAGGCGCACAGATCGCCCGTTGTACCATGGCCGTCGAAGACACCGAAGTACATTTTTGCAGTGTCCCCGTAAACGCCGGTAGGATAGTGCAGCTGTCTTGGTTCGGTTTATCTAGGGCTGCAAGTGACCGTTGCATACACAAAATACTGAGCTTCAGCAGCATATTTACACAGATCTCGACAAACGACATACCGTCAGGATAGTATCCACGCTGCGAAACAAAGGCGTATTGCGTGTTCAGCTTGGACGTCACCTTGGTCTTCATTGTTTTTGGCGAGCACACAATACGGGAGTTAATCTGCTCCTTCGTAAGCGGTGATCGCACAGGCTTATTTGGCCCTGCGCCGCCAGCACCAAGCTGAGGAACGACCTTCGCATCGCCATCCGAGCGCTGTAATATGGAAGCCCCGCAGCCCATTCCCAATAACTTGATCCAGACTAACGAAGTGAATGACGCGCTATGTGCCCACCTTCTTCACTAAACCAAGCGCGTGGAGAAGCGCGGCGCTTTCAAAATAACCCCAGACAGCCCATTAGTGCCATGGCACAGTCATTTTAGCTTGCGCTCCTGCGTCGCATTTCTGATGGCAGCAGCAAATAATGCTGAGTTAGATTATTTTCAGAAGCTCATATGACACAACGCACCATCTGCCCGACTCGTCCTGCGGTTGAAGTTGGCAAACTCCACCTGCTTGACGCGCCGAGACCGTTGTGTCCGCTCACGGTGTTACGTCCACAACTTGTGGTTCTAATTCCAATCAAGCAAAGATTTCACCGTACCGTCCTTCTGGAAAGATGATCCCTGGACGCTAGTACACGAGAACAGCAACAAAACAACTCACTCGTCCACGCCTCCCACCTTACGGTATCCACAAAATCCCATAAAGCGCGAACGTCCTCACCCTTTTTCGTGCGTCTAAAATGCTGCCATGTACTATATTTCCAGCCTGCGAGGACATATTTATCATCTCCCTTGGCGGCCTTCCTGTTTTTTTCATACGTCGCTTTGCTTTGCCGGCTGATCGGTATGCTGCAGACGTCGCACCCTGTCTTCAAGAGCCACCTGTGGAGGCAGCTCGTCCTTGCCTAATAAGACCGTGTCTTCGTGGATCTGAGCCGAGAAACCCTTCTTCATTTTGATATGCACATTGGGGAATACACCTCTTCGTTGTTGAACCACTTGCAGCTCACGTACTGCACCTTGCACTTGTTGTAGTGGATCATCTTGCCTACCGTCTTGTCTTCTCCGTAGTCCAAGCCATCCAGTTCCACAAAGATTGGTTTCTCCAACATACACTTCAGGAGCGCACTCCCCACAAAGTATGAGCCACCAGTCGCGAACACGTATGAGTTGGTGTTTTTCACGTCTCCAATGTTCACGTGCATGTCTCCAGCGTAGCACGAGTCCAGGTCTGTGCATTTCTTCAGACACTGGTAGTAGTGCGGCCAGTATATGACCGCTTCTTCGTCCTGTTTTAGCAGGTGGTTCCTCGTGTCTGCCGCATGCACGTGACTCATAATTGTCACTGTCTTGTTGTGCAAATTCATGTAGCTGTCCACTCCGGAGTGGCGGACGACGCGTAGAGTGTCCTCCAGTGCTGCTGGGACTTCCACGTCGTCATGGGCGAATAAAATTGTATGGGGGCTGGCTATGAAGCCGATAAAGTCCCAGTTGGTCTTCTTGCATACAAACACGACGCGTTGCGTGTGTTCTACCAATGAGGCAGTGAGTTTCTCCACAAGTGTCACTTCCGTTGTAGAGAGAACTTCAGCAGTGAATCCGAGACGGACATGGCAGAAGAAGAGCAACAGTTGGGCGTAGTAGCCTAAGACAAATCCAGCCGCAAGTAGAGCGAGTAGAGCGGGAGCCTCAGGAAGGCTCGTTGACGACTGGAGAGGGGTCTGGAGCGCGCAGCTGCAGCTTTCTCTCGCTCCTTGAAGCGCGTCCGTGGGGATGTCGGTGTCTCTGCGTGTGTCTCTGGGAAGCTTCCTGTGCTGGCGTTGCGACTGCGGCGGTGCGCTGTTGGCAGCAGGGGCGACGATCCCTCCCACACCATTCTGCCTAGCGACCTGGTCGGTGCGAATGGGAGTAACTGGGCTTGACTATGCGAGATAAGGCGTTACCACAGTTGTTTCAGGTTTGTATTATGGGGGTACAAGCACACAGTGGGACCGGATTGACCAATCAGTGACGAATATCAAAGGCACACTGTACCGTTTGGAGAGGCACAAGTGAAGTTTGAACTTTTACGAAGTGACGTTAAGACGCAGGACGACTCGTCCTGGACGACGCCAGGACAATGGCGGTAAGCCGACTGGGCATTGCACAGTAACTGCACTCGAAACTTTACCTTCGTGTATCTATCCAAGACTTAAAACGAACATTGCAGGCACTGAGAGATTACTGTCCACTAGATCCTACATACAGCCATCGGCTTAAACACGCAGCACACTCAGTGGCCACTCGACGCGGTTCGTTGAGACCTAGAGGACTGTCGAGAGATCGATAGGCTACACAGCACCGTTTCGTACAGTAGTGCACAGACGGCAAACCCCGAGCGATTGGCCATGGACAGTCAAGGCAGGGGAATAGACCACACACTGCGGCGCCGAGGCGCTTCAAAAGCACTGATTCAGTGCACTAAAGTCTGCACCTTCTCTCAAACACCAGTCACCACCACCACCACTGTCCTGTCCTCCTTGTCCTCCACAAAAGGCCCTCTGTTGGCCTTATTGTGTGTTCCTAACCGTGGTCTTGTGCTCCTCCCTTGTAGACAGCCCTCACACAGTACCCCACGCACACTCCTCCATCCGGGCCGGTTATCGCTTGCTTTCGTCGTAATCGCCGACAAATACTTTTGGCAAGTCTGCTGTAGGTTTTCCATTTCGGAATTCAAAACAGACGATCAGGTAAGCTACGTTGAAGTGAGTTGATATCTCTCAAAGTGGAAGGTGAAATCTTGGATACCTTTGCCCACCTTCCCAACGAACACACCACGAGCTAGTGTCGAGTTAAACTGTGGAAACTTCAGTGCATGCACAGCAGGTGGCTCATAGAAAACCATTGCTAATTGGAAAAGCAAATCCGAGCGACTCTTTTGGCACGCTCTTTAAAAGCGACTTTGCAAATGCGACTTGTAAATGAGACTTCGTAAATGACATTTTTAAACATGACTGGACGAAGCTTTGTGCTAATTGCCAGGCCCATACTAGCCGATGGTGAGTCACACCACGGACAGCTCTACGGAAAAGGACTGAGCATGAGAGCTGAGATGCGCTTTTGTCAGTCAACATAATGGGGACAGAGGTCCAATAAGACATCGTGCAGTTGTTGCCAATTCCCGTCTTTTTCAAGCCAAATATTCATTCTCAAGTCTATCAAGAGGCTAGCGAAGTAGCCCCCGTCAATCACCCGCTTGATCTTTCCGAGACTGAGAAGCCTCTGTTGCCTTTCTAGGCTGACGGTGATTTTCAGCTAGTAGCTCGACTCGAAGAAGCCTCATTCTCGAACTCTTCTTCAAGAGCTCAAGCCAAACCAACTATTACCTGGTTTCGTAGTCTGCAGCATACTTGTGTCAAATGATTCCGGGTAGATCAAACCTAAAGCTCCACGTCAAGCGCCCAGTACTGGAAGAGCCCAAGAACGAGGAGGAAATCGTTCGGATGCTCGGTCAGCTCTAGCAGTCTGTTTATTGCTGGCAAACCACGCACGCACCCACCCACCCTCCGACTCGACGCGGCTCCCTTCTATCCCATCAATCCTGCTACAAGCAGGAAGCAAGGGACGGAACGGATGCACCGGCATGGAGTCACCCGCCTCTCTGTTCACTCCTACCACCTTCCGACCTTAAACCTGCCTTTGCCTCATACGTCAAGGCTCCATCGTCTCCATCAACCTCGTGATCGACCCGCAGTTCTTCACTGAGGCTTGAAACATCCTTTACTCGAAGTGCGCGTGCTTGTTCCGCTCTCGATCTCCACGTTGATCCACACGGGAGGGCCCTCAACTGGCTTGGAGCACCACAAGACGACGCTGGAGGCAGCTGAGAAGAGAGCTCTTGGTCGTGCTCTTGTGCTCCTTTGCTGGAGACAGTCCTGTACTCTGCTGCCACCTCAACACGCTCCTCCACGCACCTTCACTGGTCGGTGGTCATCACCCAGCCAGCATCTTGCTATAGGGTTTAGTGATCGAGTCAACCGTAGCTTTCCATTTGATAATTTATTCTAAATAGGCGCTTATTATGAAAATGTGTTGAGTTGCCTACTCAAAAATTTCGCCACCTACCAAGATGACAATTGTATGGACTTGTCAAAGCATCGTGAGCACTGCTCTTGCCTGTCACCAGCACGTTTTGCCGTCGACAACCAGAGATGGCTTGCATCCGAAACGTATTACATGTATTGTATAGGACTATTGCAGGACGACTGCGTTCTATGATGCATGCAGTTTTGACACCAGAGCAATGATTGTCAGTCGACTATAGTCGCCTTAACTTGATATTCTATGCCTTCGTGGGAGCAGTAGCGAAAGTCTCGTCAGAAGCAAATGTGACTTTGTAACATTTTATCAGAGCAACTCAAATATTCATGCTGCTACTAGTGTCCTACTACATGTACGTGTAGTACTCTCCTAGTGCCATGCCAATAGTAAGCAGACCACCGAAGCTGACGAATGGTCTACTGCTGGTTCTCTCAGCGCTGAGTGCTTGACGTTGAGCTGCTGTGTATATGTCAGAGGCCGCTTAAACCAAACGAACTGTACAAAGATGCGTTGTGCACCACGAGGCTAAAACCAGACCGGAGAACCTCGTGAATCAGCAGCTAGGGTGGGTGACCATGAAATCTTGTTGTGTGCATGGATACGAATTGCCAAGTGCGTGTTGCTTGTGCCAAATCAGAGGTCGGGGAAATGATTACAATACAATAAATATGGGATCTTTTCAATAAAAATATGTTTTATTGGACAGCACTAACTTTAATACAGTATTATATTGGGAAATAATGACAATACAATATATGAAAGCACTTTGCTACGAATTAGGGGTTCATTGTATGAATTGGCATGTTTTTAATAAGAGTCTAATTCCTACCTTAGATACAAGACAAGATATATCCTAAAGCAGTACTTTCATTCTGCATGGTAAACTGCTGTCAAACAGAAGCTATTTTAAGTGTTTTCATCTGCCTCGATTCCTCCAATACAAGGAGGATGCGCGTTAAGTTGCGGTGAATCCATTAACCAAAATCAGAAAACTGTCGCATTGATACAACAATCCTAACAGTACGAACAAATGATAATAAAGAGGTAAACGAAAACCCTTAATAAGGAGCTGTTTTTCTGCCTTTTTAAAAGTAACTTATGGAACGCAAGTCGACTTTTAAATCAACATTTTTTAAATACTGATTTAATATTTTTTTCGAAATTGAACCATGTTGAAGTGGATAGATCGTTTGGCGCCCAACTCCATTAGTGTCTACTTCCTGAGCGCCCTTCTTGATTGAGCTCTTCATGACAAGCTAGCTCACAACTCCTTTCTCCACCAACCCCACAAGCCCCACCAAACCCTACCATGGCTCTATACGATGCGTGCATCCGCGAACGACTCCTCAACTTTTAAATGCCGCCTCGCTGACCAGCATGGTCACACATTCAGCGCGTTCTGGCAACGAATCAACGCAACGTCAGGCAACTAACGACTTTGAACCTCTACCCCACGGACATCTTTGTGCAAACGTCCCGGCGGAACGCTTGCACCGCTCGAAGGACGATTTAATGGCGCGTTCTGTCCGCGCGTTCGTGGACGTGGGTGATATCATGGGTCACCGCGCTCTCGTCCGATGTCTCCTAACAGGAGACCCTCCCAAGCCTGTTCTCTTCCAACCGACTCCTAACGTGCCGGCTGTGTACGCTGTGCTCGTCCGCGAGGACGAAGCCTTCGACCCCGAAACCCAAACAGTACGCCGTCGGATCTACATAAAATATGGACGCTCAAGAAATGTGCCCGCCCGTGTGCAACAGCACCGTGTGACCTATGGAATGGCGGTGTTCCTCTTCATGCTACCGGTTCCTGCTGACATGCTTGTGCAATGCGAGGGTTTTCTTCGAGATGAACTCTCTGTGGACAAGCAATGAACTCCGATCATCTTGAATGGATTTGAACACATTGAGATCGCTTGTGTGGACAGACAATCTCAATGAAGTCCTCAGCGTGTACTATGACCTGCACAAAGTTCTAGCTATAATAGGGTAGCTATATGCACGTATTCCTATCGTTCTCTGTTCGAAATACATATTCTGAATACTTCTTACCGTGGTGCTATTAGTACACGACTTACTTGAGTCTGCTTCTTGTTCTTCATTTGTTCTGCGCTGGAAAAGGTGTACTTTAACTTTTACCGAGAAAAACAAAAACAGTCATGAGTCTATCCTGCGTCTTACTAACGACACAGATCCCTTACTTCGGTGAAATTTGGTGTATCACGACAAGGGGTTTGGCTGCGGTCCGGCGACACCGTCAACGCACACTTCCGTTGAGTGCGTCGACCTCGTGGCCCTGAACGGCCATGACACTGCCTGGATGTCGACCTCCCAAGCCGGACTCAAGCCCTCAGCCAACCTTTTCATCAACTGTTTGCGACACGAGATCAACCATTGCCCGTTATTTCACGTTGGATGCCTGCATTCTGTATGTGGTATCTTCATTCTGCATCCTGTTGTTGTCTCGGCAGACAACAAAGGAGTAGTGAAATACCCTCCTCGATCAATTATCAGCCCGATCGACACATTTCGTGACGCCTGGCGTCGATCAAACCAGATCCTTCACGAATGACCCACTTCGTCTCCCAAAACCACGTTGAGATGATCGCCACATGACCATTCATTTGTTTTGCTGACGTTGATCCATGTCGTGCATTGACGATATCTCTCAACGGGACGATTGTCTCCTTTTGATCTACTTTGTGGCGGTTCGGACGTTGCACAAGATAGGTACCCACCGTTTTGATTCCTGCTACGAGCATGAAGCTCAACCGGTACACCAGCTCCTCCTTTTCTCACCCGAGGCTCCTTCATCTCCAGCAATCGACCCGTGGCTCTTTCAAAATTTCATACGCAATGGGTGGGTGTTTCATCGTCGATCTTCAATGGGGTCCATTCTCGACTTGTCCACTCGGAGCGCCAAAAGACGACGCTGGGGGCTACTGGGGAGATCTCCTAGTTGTGGTATTGAGTTCCTCCTCCTGTAGATAGCTCTCGTACTCCATAGCCGCGGCAACGTCGGTGATTGCGGTCAACCACTTGTTGAGGCGGAACCGTTATCTCCGTTGGGTGCGCCGTTCGCTCGGTCCCAATGATGACCGCGACATACGTCGGAGGCGAACTAGCCCATCTCTAGCATCAGCACCACTACGAGCAACGTCGCCGGATCAACCGCGGTACGAGTGACTCTAGCCCCACCGTCATGACTGCTTCGTCGGGCATGACCCCAACATTCAAACGCTCCGCTGGCCTTGTATCGTGTTGTACGACGCTGCGGTCGACCTATCTTGCGGCTGCGACCACGGCACCGACGTTATCAGCCAGTCTGGCATGACTGCTTTCACTACTTCGACGGCCACGATGCTTACAGCGACGTTGCACAATTCTAATGTCCTCGCCATTCATTGTGGTACTGGAGAGATCGCCAACTGACCGACTCGGATCCCGCCCGACATCACGGCTATCAATGGTGTAGACAACTTCAGCACCACGGCCTTGGATTCTTCGACGGTCACAACGGACATCATAACGTTCAAGAACTCCACTGACCTTGCTATCTTGTAGTCTTCAACGGCACTACAGGCGTCAACAAGTGCACGATCTATCTGGCTGCTCCATCCACATTCACCGACGGTGCCAGCGACTACAACAAGGTGGCAATGGGTGCTTTGACGGTCCCAATCGCCGCCACGATGCTGCGCAATTTACAGTGCCAATATGGCCGCCAAACTGGACGCTTCAAAGATCAGCTCTTGCTGAACGTCACTGCTGGATGTCGTACACGTGAGTGAATGCCGAGTCTGGCTAATGATCTACTGGTAGACGGATGGAATCTTGCCATGTACGTCGCCACCGCACAATTCCTCCGAGGCGCCGCCGATCGACGTATTCAAAGTGTCATCTGGGCTGACGAAGACACCGAGACAATCGACACGGTCGCTACGGCTGGGGTTCCTCAGTCCATGACGAACGGTACGAGGTGACATCGTCCCTTCCTCACAACCACAAACCCTTCCAGGACGGTAGGACCAAGATGTGGTGAGGAAGGCACAGTCGAGAACGGTAGCCTAGTGAATAGTTGCATGTTCTCTCGAAGGGAGAATTTAGTAGTGGGCAACATGTTGCTATCGCCCAAGACTGCTGTGAACAAAGCTTTAAAAACACTCTGATCTTCATATCCGGATACAATCTGCTAAAAGCCAAATGTGCAGTTAGTGATAGCAAAGCTGGTGCATGCGCCCTTGGTGGCCTGACCAACAACAACATTAGTTGTGTCAGCTTTCACTGTAGAACACACCCGACTGAAACGTCCGAGATCCACTCAAGACCTTGGGTTTCTGGTGCGTGCAAATGGCGTTGGAGTGAAGCAGAGACTCGTCGTCGCCGAGGCTCACAAACCCTACGGGCACTACCCTGGACGACCCTGGGCGTTGACCTAAAGCCCCCTCTCCGATATTGTCTGCATCACTTGATGATACCACCCATGGGTACACGTTCAAGTGACGGGTTCACTTTCATTGTAACCCATCGGTTGTTGTGCCATTGACAAAGAAACCGCCCAGGAAACGCTACGTCCCAGCGCCACGGGTGTTGCTTCTAGTCATCCGTTATCGTCAATCACTTGCCAACTTGACATACAATTCTTCAGCTCTCCAACGCACTCTTTGGTGCCTCCTCCAACCACTACTTACTCGCATTGATACACCACGACTAAAGAGACTGTTCACTCCTCGCCCCAAGCCAAAATGTCGAGCGACATCTCTGGCAAACTCAAAGTTCTCAAGATGGGGATCTCTCGTCGCGGCTCGTCACTAAATGCGACGCTAGAAGCCAAAGACGTTCGACTGCAATTTGACGAGGCCTTTGAGCGGGAGAACGGCTATTCGTTCGACTACGTGCTGGTCTTCCAGGTTCACGATGAAGCAGCAGAGCTTTCGAAGGAGCAAAAGAAATTCAGTATGCGCACCATTCTGCAGCAGCTGGCTCGTGGTGGCATTGAGACCAAAATGTTTTACTCGGCGGACCGTGGCCACGTGTTTTGCAAGCTGCGTGTGACGTTGGAGCGGCTTTCGAAAGAGGCCGACCGAGTCGACTACAAGGTCGAGTTCGACCCAGCGGAGCTGCGGAAAATCGCTGAAACTGGGTATGAAGACCAAAACATCAAGAAGATCTTCATCAAGGACGACTATAAGATCACACCTCGTGATCCGTTCCAGAACATTTTCGCCAAGTTCGACGTGGAGCCACGCTTGCAGCCAGCATACCGCAAGTACGGCCATAAGCAGACACCGTTCCGTGGGGTCGATCGGTACGTTATTTGTCCTGCATAATCAGCTATTATGATGGGGGACTGACTGTGCTCAATTTTAATTTGGCCGGGCAGGATCAAACTACTACTCAGCATTATCAGGACTCATGGCGAAGGAGGCTGTGGGTTGAACATGAGCGAGCTTCTGAAGGACAATTGTCTCGTTGCAGCCTTCCCTTTGCATGATCGCGAGGAATTAGACAAGCTCAAAGACAAATGGTTCAGCTGGAAGTTTTCTCCATGGAACCAGCCAGTATGGGAGATCAAGGACTACTTTGGCGAGAAAGTGGGCCTCTACTTCGCCTGGCTTGGTGAGTCGTGCGTAGTTCTAATCGCTGTCTTAGGCGGTACTTGCGCGCTATTTATTGTTGCTCACGATTTTGAGTGGGTATGTATTGTTCGGGTACAGGGCACTACACAACGTGGCTAATTGCGCCGGCCATCGTTGGTTGCGCACTATTTGTCAGTGTAATTGCTGAGGGTACGGCTGATTCGTTCTTGGTGCCCTACTTTGGCATCTTCATGGCTCTCTGGTCAATGTACGTTGCGCGCAATTGATTTGTGGAGAACTACACGAAGCACCCTCTAATCTTGTGCGCTGCAGCTTTATTATGAATATTGGAAACGCTACAACTCAACGCTAGCGCTTGAGTGGGGTATGTCCACCTTTGAGGAAGAGGAGGTCGAGCGACCGGAGTTCCAGGGAAAGGAGACAATATCTCCTATTGACGGCTCACCTATCCGTTATTTTAGCCCACAAATACGCTTCCGTCGCGTAATGCGCTCGCTGGTACGCATGACAGACTTCACTGTGACGATAGAATACGTGCTAACCACAACTTGATGTTGTTGTGTTTGGGTAGTTTTTTATATCTGCGCTCATTGTGCTAGTTATAGGTGTCGTGGCAGGTATCTTCGTTTTCCGCATCGCGGCTACGTCGGGCAAATGGAAGGACATGTTCACAGTGAATGGTATGCAGTTGGGAGGTCCAGCGGCATCCACTGTTAACGCTATACAGATCATGGTTATGAACAATGTCTACAGCACAGTGGCTGAGAGGCTCAATCGCTATGAGAACCACCGCACGGATACAGAGTACGAGGATCATTTGATCGGCAAGACCTTTCTCTTCCAGTTCGTTAACTCGTACGCGAGTCTCTTTTACGTGGCGTTCATCAAGACGTCTGTGGAAGGTGAGGATAGCTGCAAACCCGTCGAACACGGCTGTATGGACGAGCTGATGATGGGACTGGGAATAATCTTCGCTCTGCGGGTCACCTCTGGCAACTTCTTCGAGGTAGGGTTGCCCTGGATCATGAAAAAGTTGAGATGGAGACAGGCAAGTAATGCATCATCGCAAATTCGCCGTGAGCCGTCGGGTATTGAGCAGCAGTTGGGGCTGGACGTGTACGACCAGAAAGGAACATTTGACGACTACAACGAGATGATCATTCAATTCGGCTACGTGACGCTGTTCGTAGTAGCATTCCCGCTGGCTCCGGCGATGGCTCTTTTCAACAATTTTTTCGAGATACGGATTGATGCACACAAACTCGTGAATGCTACACGACGGCCGGACCCCGTGGCGCCCAGGATATTGGAACTTGGGGCACCATCATTGATCTCATGGGCTCAATTGCGATGGTAACTAACGTGGCGCTCGTATGCTTCACATCTCACCGCACGACAGCGCACTTGTCAACTCATGAGCGGCTGATCCTCTTCGTTTGCCTCGAGCACGCACTCATTCTGCTCAAATACGTCCTCATGATGATGGTGGACGACGAACCTCACGACGTCATGTTGCAGAAGCAGCGCGCAACCTTCATCATAGACAAGATCGTGAATCTCATCGCGGACGATGACGATGAAGAGATGGCCAAGGGGAACCAAGTGCGTGTCGACCTCACCGTCTTCGACGAAGATATCTAAGCTATCGTCCTTAAGGTTGAACGCTCTCGCCTTAGCAGTATATACACTTTCATTTGTTACTTTCTATTCGTACTACGTATGTCATTGCTAAACAACTCGATCAGTAGAGCCATGGTGACAGTGACCCAATGAGCACATCAGTCCCATCGCTCTGGATGCCATCTTCTCCTCCCTCACCAGAATCACTATCACTGAGCTTCAGACTCACATGTCTGTTCAACTGTACAGCATCCTCACGTTCTACAAGAGCAACGGGGATCGTCACGTACTGGCCAAGCCCGCGAGCGTCGTCGGCCAGTGAGTACTTACGGTTTGGGTGCTTGCTGCGCGTTGACTTTGAATTAATCACCACGACACCTGCTGCGCCGGCGCTTTGTAATCTCAATGCCTTCTCCGCAAATGTACACGTGCCGCGAGTCACCATTACGATCTTGCCACGCACGTGGTCGGGGTCCAAATAGCCACAACCTTCACCAATCTCCGGTGAAAAAGTAATAACGGAGCCTCCACTGCCGCTGGGGCCGTAACCTGTAGACCAAACTTTGCTGGCGATGCTACAAGTGTCATCACATGCACGCCTCCAAGGCGCACAGCTAAACCCACAGGAACAACTTGCGATAATGGCTGATGATTTCGGGCTGCTGCTAACTCCACGTTACGCTTACGTACTTGCAACTTTCCATTCTCACATTTTGGCGAGGTAGATGACGTGCGCTGCTTTGTGTGTTTAAACAACTGTCCATCAAGCATCAAGATATGTCCTCAGTGCTGAAAATCACGTCGGATGCCTTGAGCGATTTCCTGCTCCTTGTTACGTATGCCGTGTTTTCCACTGGTAGACTTCTGTTGACAGAGTGATTTTGGCATGTAGGTGTTGAGCTGGGTTCAAGGGTGTCATCTGACGTAGTAATAGTAGTAGTCGCAGCGCAGCTCCCATTTTCGAGGAAGTAGCATTCTTTTGCTGCAAAAAACTGTTGCTGTGGGCGCTGGTACGATCACATCTGGTTCATCACTGAAGAGCAGATATAGATACTTCACTGTCTCAGAGAGAAAATAACTGTCCATGCGGTCTTCAACATCGAGTGTATGAATATTCCCCACAGCTGCATAGCCACAGGGCACTTCAGAGACTCGGCGAATATCTTCCAAAATTTGGCGACCCATCTTGAGATATTTGTGATCCCGCGTAGCTTGATACAGGTGATACGTGCTTTCAATAAGCTCCGGGCGGAGAGGTGATGTACGCGCCCAGCTGATCACAGTGCCACGATTGCCTGGCTTAGATGTGCCGCGTGGTGGGAGATCTAAGAGCTCAGGCATAGCGCCAAACTCATTCCAGAGTGGGAACAAGTGCTCATGGGCACGAATAGCTCCAGAAACGTCGCCTGCAAGCACTTGAAGGCCAGGCCAGAAAGCCTGCAATGCAGATACACGACGAGCACGAACCTGATCCTTGCCGCGGTTCATATCTACCTCAACGTGCACATTATCGTGGTTCACGTGCGTTTCAACAGCCCGGTAGCTAGCGTTAAACATGACCAGCCATGCAGCGTCGCCGCTGATCAGGTGGTATTTCAGCAAGTACTCAAAGAATGAGTCCAGTCCCGCGCCAATCCCGCCATGTGCATGCACCCAAATGCCCGATCCCACATCAATCGAACTGCCCAGCAAATCAATACTCGATCGTCTCTCCCATATCGCCACCACCGCCTCTTTTGCTCTCTCCTCGAACCTCGAGTCGTTAGAAAGTCTTGACAAATACGCCATCTCCACAAGCAGAGAGCCTGCCGCTGCAGGGCAAGTCAGTTTGGCGCCTCGGTCTTTCGTCGCCACTCCACGTTTCAAATTGATACGATGCACTGGAATTCCTGTAGGTGTATCAAATGCCGGTAAGAGTCGACGTCCTAGATCCTCAGCCAGCTTAAGGAGTTCTCCTTGGTACTCTTCAGCTGACAGCAATCCGAAATATTCCGGTGACGCCAGCATGTGCGCCGATACCAACCCCCAATGACACGAATCGTCGATTCAAACACCGACACTGTCACATCACGGTCAAATGAAACCGTGTCGACTACGAGACGCACTGCCCGTGCAAACTCTTCCCGGTCTCCGAGCACCGCCAACATGTCCAACGAGTCCACGAGAGTCAAAGAGAATCCCCCAATACATCGTCCAAGTCACCGCGTTCTCGTTGGTCCCAGCGCCGTCCCGAGCACGACAGAGGCTTGAGTTCGTCCCACGGGAAGGCGTGCTCCATGTAGTTGTGGTAGCCGTGGTAGAACATGTCGCGGGCCTGTTGCTGGAGGTGACGACGCTCTGAAATGTGCATGTGGGCGAAGCATAAACTACTGAAGAGTGCGAGTGAGACGACGAGAAAGAGAAGACGGATCTGCATCGGGTACACCCAGTGGAGACTCATCCGATTCCTTAACGATGGAGAAACCTAGGCGTGAACCTTCGCGTCTTGGACGTCGGGAGTTGCTGAGACTCTCCCAACGTCTGACTACAAAAGCGAATGCTGTATACAAAATTCTCTCATTATACACATTCCGGATAAATAGGAACCAATCCGGAAAATAACAATCGCATATGAAGCGCCCACACCATGAAGTGGAGCAGCCACCGGCGGTGATCCCGTCAAACGATGCTGAACGCAGTGATAAGAACAAGAAACAACGTGTATCAGTTGGTCGAGATATGCCTTTAAACAATGATGCAATTGCATCTTTTATCCGTGACGGATTCGTGTTGCTGCCGCAGGCCTTTTCACCGTCTACCGCTAAAGAATGTCGCCAATTGATTTGGAACCGATTGAGCTGCGACGGAATCACTAAAGACTCGGCAACTTGGGTGGAACGTCATGGTATTCCAGAACTTTACACTACTGAGGATAATCCAGTATGGGGTGAGGTGATGACTCCCCGACTGAAGCAAGCACTGGACCAGATCTGTGGGGAAGGCTGTTGGGAGGAGTTTGGCTTGGGCTGGTGGATGATCACGTTCCCAGATCAAGCTGAGCCCCGTGGGGGCTGCTGGTAAATGGCATGTGGATGGTGCCTCGTACCAACATCATGTAGACAGTGCAGAGTCTGGATTATTGATGATTTTTTGTTTTCGGACATTGGACCGGGGAAGGAGGTACAGCAGTGTCGGCGGAGTCACACAAGTGGATTGCAAGATTGCTGGAGAAAAACGAGCCTCGAGGGATGAAAGGTGGAGCTGTGAGTTATCAGGCAAGACAGTTTGAACGTCGGAAGGTGGTGGAAGTGAATGGGAAGGCCGGTGACGTCATGTTGGTGCACCCGTTCCTGCTTCATGCTCGCAGCAAGAATCTGGGGCAGAAAGGAGTCGAGTCGGTACGCATCATGTGCAATCCCAACGTCCGACTGCGTCGTAGAATGAACTTGAACAGATCTGATGGAGACTATAGTCCCGTGGAGCAAGCTGTCGTTGATGCATTACAAGAAGCAGTATCAGCAGACTGAAAGGATAATTGATCAGCATCCCAACAAGGATTTGGCAGGCAGATTGGTTTATTCATGGAGGGCTTCATTTAGACTAAACCAAGCAATATCATGTGGTCTCTGCGTCGTGTGGGCTGATTGTTGATCAATGTGGATAGTGTACTGCCTTGATGTCTGTCTATCAAAGACACCATGCCTGATCTGTGGGCTTCTTCATGATACCAATTTTGTTCCCGTCTAAAGGGTGAAGATCGGTTCATAATGTGGTAAAGCCTCTGCTAGATAGATATGTTTTTGCTGTAATGCGCTTTTAGTTAAATGCACAATGGCAAAACAGTTCGCTGGAAACAAAAGCGATGCGTTGAACCGTTAAGTAATTTTCTTGTTACTTATCTCAAAAATGACAAATATAATGTTACAATATACCCATTAGTTGTAATATTTCGACAACACCAAGATGCTGCGCAGACAACCGACGCGGGTAGAGGAGCGTGCCGACGTGGCAGCAGAGTACGAAGGCTACTTACAGGAAAAGGAGAACAAGACCAAGAACTCCCTCAGCTACCTCCAACGTCGTCTTTGACGCTCCAAGTGGACAATTCAGAGACCCTATAACTCAACGCGAAGATCGACGACGGGACATGCGCGCCCGCATCGGACTGGACGTTCAAGATTCCAACTAAGAGAGACCCACTAACTAGTTGCTAGGTTGCTGGAGCAGAATGACCGCCAGAGAGACAGAAAGAGGGCTTTTACTCGCACTGAGATTGCCTTCGAAGCTTGCAACTGTCGTTGTCAATAGTTAAGACCGCAATATGTTTCGTCTTTGATCTCACTGATCAATGTTCGGTGATCAGACTCCAAACAACTTGTTCGAAACAAGTGCAAGGCAAACCCAATCCAGCAAGCGTAGAGTGCACAATTCTTCTCGCGTTAGAACATTTTTTCTGGACAATGACCGTCGCACGACCCCAACTCATGAGAAACTTTTCCTCGTGCATCGCCTGCCACCGTGTTGACTCCAACGGCTTCGTCACGGTCACGAAGTAGGTCCCCACGGCCAACTGATCTACATTCACACAATCGAATACAAATTCACTGCACAGTCAGAACACAATCGCCAAAATTTAGGTTGCATCAAATCCTGCCATCAGTACGCACCAGCCTCCATAGAAATCGCTTGGAGAAGCTGTTGGTGACACCAAGAAAATACAAATGATACACCAGTCAGCACAACGGAGGAAATACTATCGCCAGCATTATCAACGTACGCTGTCACTAAAGCATGTCGAGTTGCAAAATACGAGTGTGGCATCCCGCCATACATCAGGACATTTGACAGCGTCACCTTTGGCAAAGCCCACGTCTACATCCGCCTTCGTTGCCGGTAAGGAGTCCAGCATCTGGTATCGCCACCTATCCAGCACTTTCAGCGCCAAAGCGTGCAGTCCATCCAACACCTGGTTTCAACAAAGGTGTCACCAGTAAATTACCCATTCCATAAGAAATGCTCGAAATCTACAGCACCCCTCACCTCAATGCCACAGCACTTGGAAAAATCGTGCAACAATGCCGCTGCCATCACCTGTCAGCATGCAGTCCACATCTTTAAGCTCATCTCTCTTCTTACCAGGATCTGTACTAAGTGCTAAAAGGTCCCTACCACTTTGCCACAACCAGAGCCCAAATCGTAGAAGTTTCCTCCTTTGTCCAGCAGAACTCCAAACTTTGTACGCATCTACTTTCGATACCAATAAACGTTCAGTCCCTCAACACTAGAACAGCCCTAGTTAAACTCTGTACCAGTTGGAAAATGGCATCCACTGTAGTGAACAGGATTTCTCCATACACCAGAGAGCGGTTTGCCAGCTCCTTCTTCTCTCGCTCCAGTCGCGACACTTTCTTCACTTCTGGCTCAGGGAACTCGGTGAACAACTCGTCGTGGCATCGCTCCAAATCCTCAACTGACAGAAATCAGAGACCGTTAGGTGTAAATGTCGTATGGAGGTTAATCGATGAAGGGAAGGGGTGCATACCGACAGTCAGATTCTGAGCAGCTACAGCTCCTTCGATCTCGTTGGAGCTCATGGCAGTACCTTGACTACCTCCCTCATGCGATAATTGCAAATCTATAGTCTCTGAATAAGAATATTCCGTTCAACACGTTGAAGTGCATGTTGTAATGCACTTGCATTGATTGAATTCTTGTTATTGAAGAGAGCACAGACTTTTTAAAACGAGAAAATGTAATTGATTGATCTCAAACTACCACAGACCAACTATAACTACATGCATCGTTGTCTAGCAGCTTTAACCAGGTCGGTTGTGTTTTACTCACGTGGATGGTAGTTCTCAATGAGACCCACGTACATGCCAGCACCAAGAAGTCCACCCACGAACGGGCCAACGATGGGGATCCAGAAGTAGGCGCTGCGAGCCGTAAACACCTTCCAGCCCCAGCCAGCAAAGAATGTGAAGAGGCGAGGGCCAAAGTCACGAGCAGGGTTCAGAGCGTAGCCCGTATCAAGACCAAACGCCATACCAATGCAAGTCAACATCAAAGCAACAGCACCTGGGAAGCTGTAGGGGCTGGCGGGCTTGTTGAGCTGGTCACCGACAGCGAAAATTCCGCTAACAAGAAGAGCCGTACCCACGATTTCGTTGGCGAGACCACACCAGTTGGGGATCTGCTCGTTCGGGTAGGTGGCGAAGATGCCCTGGGTAGTCTCGCGCTGCGGGTCTTGCAGGTCGAACCATGGGTAATACACGACGAAGACCACCCAAGCGGCAGCGAACGCTCCTAGAGTCTGGGCAATGAAGTATCCAGGGAGCTTGTACCATTCGAAACGACCGAACACTGCAAGGGTCAGCGTCACAGCCGGGTTTAAGTGTCCTCCACTGACACCACCAGAGAAGTGAATGCCGAAGAGCAACGCGATACCCCAGGCCAAATTCACCGACAGGTAGTGGCCAGCATCCCCACCACCGAGCACGTATTGCGCTACGGAGCCATCGCCGATGAGGACAAGGATGAAGGTGCCGACGAACTCTGCAAGGTAAGCTCGAACGTCAGGGTTGCGGACGGCGTAGAACGGGAGGCGCGGGTTGCCCTCAAGGTCAGCGTAACCAGGCTTGAGCGAACCGTACTCGGACATTGCTGAGTGTGGATGGAGACTTTGCTGGAATCGGATCGAAGGGAGGAAATTGAAGAATGAGGTGAGGCATCGATAAGCCGAGATTGAAGCATGTCTAGCAGCACCTGGTGCTGCTGTTGAGACCGCAAGGAGTCTCGTTGAAGGCGTCTAAAGGGCGAAAAGGGTCATCAACAGCGACACATTTGGTTCTCCGACCAGAGTCGGGATGCGCCCACGTGTTGGCATCTCCCGAAAAAGAGCAGGACAGCCGGTGCCAGCTCTCAGCTGTTCCTTTGTGGTGAATTCTTGGCATACCGAACTTGCTCAGGGCAGAGCAAGCACTCTCAGAGCCACAGGAGGTTCTGAACAAAGAAGTAAGTACAGACAGACGGCAGACTGGAGTGCATAAAGTTGGTATTTTCGGTAGGCTTGCTTGAAGCGAAAAGAGCATCAAGAAAAGTGTTCCCAATAATCATGCCAAGCGAAACACCATCAAGTGGCCACAATACAATTCGGATATTCATATTTATATGTGATCGTGCTCCACAACGCATACAATGCGCAGTATTTAGTGCGCGAGGACATCCATCAGCTGATGAAGGCGATGGCATTTCTCAGCCCATATGCCACTTGTTGTGCCATGAGCAGGGCTATCCTCGCCATTATTGCCGACACTTCCACTTGACCCCATCTTGGACGACCGCTCAAGATCGTCCCAACCACACAGAATGGACTCGGCGGTCGGTTAAGGCAAGTACTTTCCCCTTTTTCCCGTTGACTCAAAATTCCGTCGGACTTGTCGCGACACTGAATCTACCTGGACACCTCGTTTATCCATCGACACCAACACTAAAACTCGTGGGGAGTGGAAAGCAGGTTTGGTATGCCGCAACCCACCTAAAGGCGACGACCCGGCATCAAGGTGTTTGTCACCTGCTACCCAAAAGTAAACACTATGCTAGAGTTGCACTGCAGGACGAATCAATACTTCTGTTCGTTAGCGTTTGTAAACTTGCCGATGCCCCTGAGATTGCTCGATTGCGCCTGCACCGTAGTTGAAGCCGGGCCAGCGCGTTCCGCCCTATCCATTCGTGCAGCTGTAACCAGAAACCCAAACGTGTAGCCATCTCGTTTGGATCTTTTACCATTGCAATGATGGCTGCCAGCTAAGCAACTGGGCACGCCACATGTTTGGCTGGTGCTGCAATTTTATGGTAGAGAAGACCATTCCAGAGCTTTTTTCAATACGTGTATGTATGCATGCCCCAGTAATATAACATGCAGGCTTCGATGGTCGTAGTATTCTTTTCATAGCGCCGAAATTGCAACTTGCAGCATGGACAAGTTGAGCAATTCACATGTCCACTGAACACTTCTTGGCAGTCGAAATTCTACATCTAGTATGTCGCAACCAGCCTCCTTCTCCGGAGTACGGAGCATCGCATGTACCTTCCTGCGGCTTTGTTCAAGCAGTTTGTGGACTCTGTCGAAATGCACGAAAAACCAGGCCCAGATGGAGTAAACTGGCAATACACCAGCAGCTGTAAGTCACATTTGACACTCAAGAGGATGCGTCTCATACGGTCGAGTTGGCCATTCCAGCCAACTTGGATCTGCATTAGATCTGTGCTCTATGCTGACCTTCAAGACGATCCATTAGAAGCTACACTGTCCCCACCACCTCATTCCTTCTTCTTCCCCCTCCCAGACAAGTCTCCACTCTTCTGCACACCCCTACCACAACTATGACCGAGTATGGCACCCTCAAGCAAGGCTACGCCGACCTAGAGAGCAACTCTCGCCTCCCGTTCTACCACGTGCACAACCCAAACTTCCGCGCCTGCCTCGCAGAGTTCGTCGGCACCTTCATCCTTGTCCTCATCGGTGATGGCTCCGTAGCCCAGTACGTCCTTGGCGGCGGTGGTGCTGGACACTACCTGTCGGTGAATTTGGCCTGGGGCATCGCGCTGCTCTTCGGCATTCACTTCTCTGGTGGTGTCAGTGGTGGACACTTAAACCCGGCTGTGACGCTGACCCTTGCGATATTCAAGCGTTTCGAGTGGCACAAGGTCCCCGGTACTTCGTAGCTCAGACACTGGGAGCATTCGCGGCTGCCCTCGTTGTGTTCATTGTGTACTACCCGTGGTTCGACATCCATGACCCCGAGCGTAACACCACCCAAGGTATCTTCGCCACCTACCCGAACGAACAAATTCCGAACTGGTCCGCTCTGGCGAACGAAATCATTGGCACGGCTCTTCTTGTTAGCGGAATCTTTGCTATCGGTGACCAGCTCAACAAGCCCGCCAGCCCCTACAGCTTCCCAGGTGCTGTTGCTTTGATGTTGACTTGCATTGGTATGGCGTTTGGTCTTGATACGGGCTACGCTCTGAACCCTGCTCGTGACTTTGGCCCTCGCCTCTTCACATTCTTCGCTGGCTGGGGCTGGAAGGTGTTCACGCTTCGTGACGGCTACTTCTGGATCCCCATCGTTGGCCCGTTCGTGGGTGGACTTCTTGGTGCTGGTACGTATGTCGGTCTCATCGAGGCACACCACCCGCCACAGTAGGAACTACGGTACGCGGTAGATATGCATCTGTCAATATACACCGTATTTTCAGATGAGAAACACGCACGGACTTATGGTATGACGCCATTCAAATCAGCTGAGCATCGTGTGCACTATTCCTGCTCCTACTGACCCAACGGCACCAGCTAAATACAGGACTGAGTGCACACACCCGCTTGACTACGGGTGTGACTGCAATTCCATCCGAATTGGGCATTGCACTTTTAGCTGCCAGGTAAGACACTGAAGGCCGTTGCCCTGGGATACGCGGCGATCTTCCAGCCTACGGTGATCACTTTCAATTAGCCCAGGCTATCACAAGCGACCAACTAGTCCAAGCAACAATGGCCGAGTACAAGCCTGGCTACGGAGGCTATGCTGATTTGGAAGGCAATGGCCGCTTGGGACCCTTCGCAATCCGGAACCCGGACATGCGCGCCTACATGGCCGAGTTCATCGGCACCTTCATCCTCGTCTTGATCGGTGACGGCTCGGTGGCGCAATACGTGCTTGGCAGAAAAGGAGCCGGCGACTACCTCTCGGTTAATTTGTGCTGGGGTATCGCGTTGCTATTTGGCGTTCATTTCTCAGGCGGTGTAAGCGGTGGTCACTTGAATCCTGCAGTCAGCGTAACTATGGCACTCTTCAAGCGATTCGAATGGCGAAAAGTTCCCGGTTATATCGTCGCACAGACGCTTGGTGCTTTCGTCGCTGCGCTAGTGCTCTACATCGTGTACTTCCCGTGGCTGGACATCGTTGACCCTGAGCGCGAATTCACGCAGGGCATCTTCGCAACGTATCCGAACCCACAGATCCCCAACTGGGCTGCCTTTGCCAACGAGGTCATCGGCACGGCCCTACTGGTTGGCGGCATCTTTGCCTTATGCGACCAGATTAATAAACCAGCCAGTCCTTACAGTTTCCCAGGCGCTGTAGGTCTACTGCTGACGGGCATCGGTATGTCGTTTGGCCTCAACACCGGCTACGCCCTCAACCCGGCTCGCGATTTTGGCCCGCGTCTCCTGACATTTTTCGGCGGCTGGGGCTGGAAGGTGTTCTCGTCGCACGGCGGGTACTTTTGGATCCCCATCTTGGGTCCGTTCATCGGTGCTGTGTTGGGAGCTGGCATGTACGTCGGCCTCGTCGAACTCCACCACCCACCCCAGTAAGAAGCTGCTTCAACGGCCTTCACGGAAGGAAGATAGCTAGCCTTATATTTAACACGCTTGCTAAATTACACGCAACTACTATTGCAACGCCGTCTTGCTTGTCTTGATTCATCACTTGCCACTATTTTGAGCTTGCAGTATATTCGTGCTTGCTGGCAGACAAGTGGAGATGCCTGAGTTTAGCTTCCCGAGGAAAGGTAACAAGATGCCCACCAGCACGCTGTCGCCAGGACGCCATGACAGGTCCTTGTATATGGAGCGCTCGTCATCGTCGTCGTCGATGCGGGATTCTTCGTCAATGCAGAGCACGGGGTCTACTGGTAAAACATCTCAGAAAAGCTTCGGTCGACTACCAGTTCGTGTAGCTGTTGCTCCTGTTGCGCGTATTGTTCCCCGACCATCTACAGCCGATTCAGACTTATCGAATTCCAGCTTCTTCGAAGACGAGTTTACACGGGCTTCAGGAGGAGCTCACTCTAGACGTAGCAACGGTAGATAGCACCGCTGAACACAAACTGGAGAAGGCAGAGCTACGTCTTCAGATTCAAGAACTTCAACTGGAGCTGGAGGACCTTCGTTCTGCTAGTCACGAGGTGGGTTGCATGTTAAACTTGTAGCAGTTGATAGCGTTGATAACAGTTGATAGATCTCTGATAGACCCATTCCATCGCCAAACTGATTAGAATGACGAGGCCTGGCAGCGCGACAACGCACGGCTCAAGGAGCAGTTGGTAGATGCTAGTACACGTGAGGCCGATCAAGAGGAGCAACTCCGTGTCTATAAAGATCAACTGGAAGCTGCAAGTGCACGAGAAAGAGTACAAGAGAAACAGCTCCGCGTCTACGAAGATCAACTGGTAGCTGCAAGTACGCGTGAGGCAGCACAACAGGAACAGCTCCGTGTCTACGAAGGCCAGCTATCGACAGCTAACACGTGTGGGGAAGTACAAGTAGAACAGTTCCGTGTCTGTGAAGATCAACTCGCATTATGCCGTCAAGAGCTGTTCGAGCTTCAAGAGTATCAGACCAAAAGGAACAAGAACAAGAATCCCGTGTCTGTCCATCGGTGAATGAGTCCAGTAGTTCGGGACTCGGAAGAGAACGCGCGTTGCTGAAGCTTGTCGTGCAGTTGGTAGGTGCAGCAAATGTGAGTGCCGTGCTTCGCGACAACCCGAATGCAAGCCCCGAGCAGCTCCGTGAAGTACTCGTTCGTCTGCGCTGTTCGCAGTGTCGCCACCTGAAGCCTCCGTCACGCGCTACTTCACCAAACAAAGACAAGACCAATAAAAGCTCAGAGAGTCTCCACGAGATATTATTTGGAGGATCTATGAAGTCGAAATCCCCTCGGCCAGTTTCTCCTCCAGCATTGCGCTTTAGTTGGATGGGTTCCCAATCTCCAGACAAGTAGGTGTCAGTTTATGCTATTCATCTATCGGTCATGCCAATGCTTTCATAGCTTTAGTAGAATATTGGACTTGTTGCTTTATGTGTCAACCATCTGCTCTCACTTCAACTTGCCACACACTTGCAAGATAAGGGTGATTGGTACCCTTATCTGGCAACTAATTGAAGATTCTCAGATTGAATCCTCCCCTCAGTCTCCAATCTGCTTAACGCAAGCCAAGACCAACACTCCTATATCACAAGCAAAGATCAACACTCCTGTAGCACAAGCAAGACAAAATGCTCAAGTACTCGCTGCTGGTGTCGGCGCTGCTGCTCGCTATCTCCAGTGCGGATGTACTGCGTGTCCCCATGATCAAACGCAGTGACGACGAGTTCGTGTCTTCACTGCTCCATGACGTGCATGCGCTCAATCGCCCCTCGATCTACGATGGAATTGCTGCTTTCCCCAGCCAGGGCCAGTATCAGAATAAAGACGACCTCTCTGTCCATGATACTGCGAACGTTGTGATCCGAGACTTCCAGAACGCGCAATACTACGGAGCTATCTCCATTGGTACACCTCCCCAGCCCTTCTCTGTGATCTTTGATACTGGGTCCAGCAACCTGTGGGTCCCAGACCGGAAATTTGGGTCCCACAACATTTACGACCACAACAAGTCCTCCACGTACAAGGCCAATGGCACTACCTTCAATATTATGTACGGAAGTGGTCCCGTGTCAGGTTTCCTGTCTCAGGACACTCTGGGACTCGGGGGTCTTAAAGTGGAAGACCAGTTCTTTGCCGAGGTGAACGTCACCAAAGGCCTGGGTCCTGCCTATTATCTGGGCAAGTTTGATGGCCTCTTTGGCTTGGCCTTTGACACCATCAGCGTGGACCACTTGAAGACCCCGTTCCACCGAATGGTGCAGGCAGGACTGTTGGATGAACCGGTGTTTGCTTTCTATCTGGGAGACCAAAAGAACGGCGAGCTGACGTTCGGGGAGTGGACAAGAGTCACTACAAGGGGAGCTGGAGTACGTGGACGTGACCAGCGCCACCTACTGGTCCGTGAAGTTGGATGCAGTGGAGACCAAGGGGAGAAACTCACAGAGGTGAACAAGGCAATTGTGGACTCGGGCACTTCGCTCATTGCGGGACCCAAGGACCAGGTTGCAAAGCTCGCGGCACTTGTCGGTGCGCACAAATTCATCATGGGCGAGTACCTCATCAGCTGCTCAGCTGCTGCCCCCGACATTTCATTTGTGCTCAACGGAAAATCGTACACGCTCACGAAGGATGAGTACACACTCAAGAGTGGCCCGATTTGTCTGTTTGCTTTCATGGGTATTGACATCCCCGCGCCTGCTGGCCCATTGTGGATCCTTGGTGACGTCTTCATGCGCAAGCACTACACCGTCTTCGATTGGGGCACCGAAACCCGCAAGCCGCGTATTGGCTTTGCACTTGCTGCTTAAACCCACAGGCACGAAGACATCGCTGTTAGATCACCTGGGGAATATGGACTATTGAGATCCAGGCTGAAACAAAGCGCTGAAGGCGGACTGGATATTGTATGAAAGCAACAGAACTGCAAGAAGTCCAATCGGAGCAGATGCAAGTGCAAATGCAAGTCTAGGTAGGGCTTAGTGTCTATTCCTGTGAAATGCTCACCGACTGCTTTGAGACCTATATATGTCACACTGCTGTGGCTTGTTCTGGCAATCATTGACCAACATACCAGGTGCACCCTCATCCGAATGACCAAAGCCAAGCAGCCGGCTGCTGGATCACCGAAAGCCACCCCTCGAGGTGATTCGGTGTCACCTAATGCTGCAGAGCATCTTCAGCTTAGTGTTTTAATCTTGCAGGCAGATGCACTGGAACATGATGAAGCAGTGCGTCAAGAGCTCAAGCGCGGAGGTTATGTGGTGAAGCACCAAGCACTCGTGCATCTCTCGGCGGATGCCGCACGCCAGTTCGTGCTCGAAGTCTGCAACCCGCGCAGTGCGATGTATCGGCCGCCGACACCCCTGGAGGCTGAAGTCGATACCCACACAACTCTCACAAGTAGTGACGAACATGGAGGCGGAGATTTTCCAGCTCCTATTACTACTGATGAAGACCTAGGGTCGATAGATGATGCTGACGAGGTAGTGGAGCATGCGATCCACGCGCTACTGAATGGCCCTATGCTTGTACTGGGTGTGGAGAAGCCACATGCTGTCACCGAGTTGCTACAACTCGTTGGTCCTGCCGACCCAGCCGCCTGGGCGGAGAGTTCGTGTCTTCGAGCCCGGTTTGCTAAAGACGCACCTATACGGCTTGGATTACGCTGCAGCACCCAAGTGGAGACAGCAGAGCACGAGTTGGCGTTCCTGTTAGCGCATTCCGGTAGCAAGTCTCATGGACAGAACCAAGCTCATAACTCTAGTGTGTCGTTGCGAAGTGGAGCTTCTCCAACCAAGAGTGGTGCCATGGACCTCGACCAACTGCTCAATTTCCTGTTCCCAAAGCACTTGCAGCACCCGAACTCAGCCGGTCGGCTGTTCGTTTTGGGCTTTATGGCCCCTGGACTCACACTCGAGGTTACGTAGCGGTGAGAGGGGTCTGCATGTGGTCACTGACCGTGAGCTGACCACTATGTCAACTCGCATAGAACGTGAGGACATTTTGGCAGTGTACGGCATGTGCTCACTCGCAAGAAGAAGAAGAAGAGGTGGTGCGTCAGGTGGATCGCCTACTCAAGTGCTACCCACAGTACACACCTCGCGACATTGAAACGCTATTCTCCCCACTGCTCCGCGATGCTGACGGAAACATGAATTTCCACGACATGCAGCGAGCTGTGATGAAGGAACGTCTACGTCGTGTGGTGTGCATGAAGGAGCGGCTGCATCCAGCTCTAGGTGTTCTTGTTCGCAACCAATTTTCTCGCACCCTGACTCGCCTCACAGCAACCAAGGGGGTAGTCTCGTGAATGGCGCACCATCAAGTTTCTTCCTCAAGGATGTAGGCGCCACCGATGTGGAGAACGCAGCGCTGGTGTCGCGTCTGCTGTCCACTCGCGCCTTCCAGATCTGCCAAATGGAGGACGGCAATTCACCTGAACTCACCCAGAATGTCCGCCTGATCCGTCCCGATAAAGCTCAGCAGTTTGTAGACCGTGATCCATGGAATCCCAATTGCAGGAAGCGTAGTGATGAAGGTCTCAAGTAGTAGAAGTAGTGGCATCCCCAATGCAGCAAGCGCCATGTCGTTTCGAGTCTCTACCACATTTCAACCAATCGTATGTCTCCATTATCCTTTTCATCCAATCAAATTCTATCGTAGCTGTTGGCATGTCAGCGAGCACTTCATTTTCAGGTGTAACCCACGATGCCCTTCGCGCAGATTGTACTCGGCCCACCAGGCTCTGGCAAGACCACGTACTGCAATGGGATGCAGCAGTTTTTGCAGGCAAACCGCCGAGACGTGGCCGTAGTCAATATGGATCCAGCCAATGAGCAGCTTCCCTACGTGGCCGACGTGGACGTGTCGGAGATGGTGTGTCTGGAGAACGTCATGGAGGAATTGGACCTTGGACCCAATGGAGGTCAGTGGCTTGCAAGGTAAAGGCAAGAGACACTTTGGTTTTGACTGCTGTTTTTGTGTGGCTATCTGTGATAATGCAGGCTTGGTCTACTGCATGGACTACATTAACGTCAACTTTGACTGGCTGGAGGAGAAACTCGCGGTGCTCAAGGACAAATACGTGCTATTCGACTTCCCCGGTCAAGTGGAGCTCTACACGCACGAAAACAGTGTGCATAGTATTCTACACAAACTGCAGAAATTGGGCTACAGGGTGAGCTTTTTCGTTGTTTGGTTGATGCCTGATTGAAGATTGACAGTGCTTTTATTCCTTCTTGCCGGTTTAGTTGACGGTGGTTCATCTTGTGGACGCACATCACTGCACTGACAGCTCCAAGTTCGTATCGGTTGTCATGCTGAGTTTATCATCGATGGTGCGGCTGGAACTACCGCACATTAACGTACTCTCAAGATCGATCTGATGCAGCAATACGGCAAACTCGGTATGTCTCCACTCTCTTTCTTCTGCTTTTGTGTTGACGCCTGTGTACTGATAACGTCGTTTGCAGCATTCAACTTGGACTTTTACACGGACGTCTTGGACCTGCGTTACCTGCTAGATCGTCTGGATGAACCGGATGACGCCGAAGATGAGGACCAGATCTCGCTGGAGCCACGGCATACTACTATCTCAACGTCGCGACTCGCCGAGCGCTTTCGGCGCATGAATGAGGCATTGGTCGATGTCATCGAAGACTTCAGCCTCGTGAGCTTTTTGCCAATGCAGATCCAAGACCCTTCGACGCTGCAGAAGGTCGTAGCAGCGATCGACAAGGCCAATGGCTTTGTCTTCACTGGTGTAGACTTCCAGACTGCCGTTGTGAAAGACTACGCCTTCGGCGATCAAAGCGTACCTGGCATTCAAGAGAAGTACATCGACCAATAACCCTGCAATCCAGCTCAAGCTTTTAAAATCCATTGTATTACTGCCTGCCTCTCTTGTTTCTGCCTGCTTTCGCTTGCCCTGCCCAAGAACTCCCATAGTCTTACCTGCGATCTGCTTTGTCTGCATACCGCACTGGTGGGTTGAGCATAGTATTTGATAACCGTGCCTGTCTTCTGTGTTGCCATATCTCGCCTTACCGCGAGCTAAGCAAGAGTGCCGTCTGGTCGTACAATTCTTGCGCCAGCTTAGAAGAAAATACCGCCTCCTTCCTCCTCCTCTGTTTCATCAACATTGCTGAGGTATTGCTCGTATGTGGACGACGTGGGATGCAGCGAGGGCATGCCTGCCGTGGACAACGAGCTCATGGACATCGAGTTGCGTACACCTCCCAGCCCGCCTCCCATTCCGCTAAGACCGCCTCTACTGGCAATGCCGCGACCTCCCAAGGAATTTGTGCCCATCTGCGTGTTTTCTTCTGCTGCAGGTGTCTCCTCGCTTTCAGCAAGTCCTTCAAACGGAGACGACTTCATGCCTTCAAAGCTGCCGTCACTCATGTAGCCCAGAGCTGATGGTCGATTCAAGCCCTCAGATCGCTGGAACGACAGAAGTCCTCCACTATAGGCAACATGGCAGGAATAGGCATACAAACAATATCAGTCAAACATGTCCTAATATGCATGCACATCGATCATGAAAACGCATGTAAAAGTACCTGGTCGAAACGTTACGATCGAAAAGACGCAAATCGTTCATCGAGAAGTTGCGTTTTGCAGCCGTAGATACCTTGGTCATAGCGTGTACAATCTCCATAACCTGTTCCACGTCGTTGACAAAGTGTTTTGCTGCACTGGGCTTTTTCCCCACCGTCACTGTGAAGAGGTTACGCCGGCTGCGCACATCTTCGAGGTACTGGAACATGAATTCATCCGAAAGATCGTCACCAATGCATAGGATAAAATCAGCGTATTGACCACTTGTCGATTCAATTGTGGACATCACCCGATCGACAATTACACCCTTGTCGACACCCTCCGGTCGCACCTCCAGATAATCAGTACCGTCACCACCTCCACCTGGAAGTGTTCCAGCACCTGCAACAGCTGATCGTGAAGCTCCTTGGCTTGCAACTGACCAAACTCCGGATCTGCATCACGGTATTGCCACAACAACGAACTGCCCTTCAGCTCAACGTACGTGCCGTGCGTGCGCTGCGTATAAATATCCATAACTGCGTGCGTCACATCCTTCCACGAGTCGTCAAAGTTGTCCTTCGTGCACAGCCATACACCTTCCTCCACTTCACTGGTCAAACTATTAGAACTGCTGCTGCTCGAGGCCGGTGCCCGGCTGTCTGTTGTACTCCCAGCGTTAGTATTCGCTCCAGTACCCCACTTGTATAAGTACCCATGCTCTGCCGCAAGTCCTAAACCACGCACTGAGCCCAGTGTCTTCTCCAGATCCAAGCGCTCCTTGCCACTGAGCACGAATACTGTGTTGCGCGGGTCAGCACACAGTATAGTTAAGGACGCAAGAAGATCAGATGACGCTTTTGGGGCCTCTGTCTTCGATACGAGCGCGTTTGCATCGCCGCTAGTAAGGTATTTGGCAAAGTTGTGGGAGCCTGCTGACTCCTCCAGTGTCAGCGTGTTACCGTAGTCGAAGAAAATCACACGGCGGAATGTCTCGCGGTACGCTTTAGCGACGACATCAGTCTCCAGCATCTTGAATCCAGCGTTGAATTCTAACATCCGGAATCCCAGTCCGAGACCGTAGCCCATGTACTCACCCTCCGCAGTCTGCTTCTTCGTGCGCTTCAGATCAACAAGAATGCGTTCGGCCCACATCGTACGGGAGTTAGTGGTGATGTACTCTAAATCCTTTTCGTGACGTGCAAACCGCTCCTCATCCGATATTGTCATTGCCAGCTCCATAGCCTGAATGATTTCCTCACGTTTCCAAGGGTTCACACCAATGCTACCCGTAAGTACACGGCTGCTTCCCGAGAATTCTGACACGATGACAACACCAGGCGACTTTGCCAGTTCATGTGCGTAGATGAACTCAAATGGGTATAGATTCACGGCGTCACGCACCGATGTGGTAAGCAGCACATGACCCATACGCCAGAGCGGAAGTCTCGAGGCCATATCTGTGTTTTCCACCTCCGAGTACGCAAAGATCGGCTCATCGCGCTCAGCACCATACCGCCCATTAATTCGCTTCGTAGACGCTAAAATCTCCGCACGCACACTGTCATTCTCTGGAGTCACGTTTGACGAATCCCAAATGCCAATTTGCACGAACTGCACCCTGTCCACGTACTGTGGGTTTTGTGCCAGGAAGAACTCAATGGCACCTATTTTGAGCAAGATGCCCTTCAGCCTTTCCACGCGATCTACGCTCACAAATACAGTGCGTTTGGCGCTCTCGTATTTAGTTGTAAGCACTGCAATGTCTTCCTGCACTTGTGTAGTGGCGTTGATCCGGTCCATGAAGCTCGGCTCGATACCAATATGGCTTATGGTCAGCATGACCATACGACCATTGTACTCAACACCAATGTAGCCACCCGGCTGCGCGCTAAATTTGAGCCCCAGAATGCGACGGCAGCTCGTCAGAAAGTGCCGCGCATGTTCGTATAGGTGGAAACCGATGTGATCTGCCGCGAGAACACCACGCAGCAAATCTGCACGCATGGACAGCGTCCGGAAGATTTCTGAACTCGGGAATGGTGTGTGCAAGAAAATACCTACGTTTACGGAGGAGTCGCCGTGTTAGGAAGCTGGGAGCCACCAGTAGATGGAGTCCGTGCACCCAGACGAGATCTCCCTCGTTGTATACTTCGATGACCTTGTTTACGAAGATACGGTTGACCGTCTTGTAACTTGCCCAGGCATTGCGCTGTTGAGTGGGATTCCACCAGCGCGTGGGCAGTGCGCCATACACGTCCACGATATTGTGGAACACGGGCCAAAGTGTACCGTAGCAAAACTTGTGGAACGTGGACGCTAACGGATCAGCCAGGAAAACGGGCACACAATGGAAGTCTTCAAGCTGCTTAGCGAGGCGCTCCTCGTCCTCCTTGGGGATAGGTTCGGCGCAGTGCACGGTACCAACCCACGTCAAACGCATGGAGCTCACTCGATCCCAGTTCGCTTCACGGTAAGAGTCTTTCAGAAGTCCGGACGGACAGATAAGGTTATCGTCCTCCCACTCGATATGGTAATGACCTTCCGGGGTTCTGTGGACGAGCACTGGTAATCTGTGAACAGCGATAATAACACCATCCGTGGCCTCCATAGTCACATTATTGGCCGCTGTTCGTGGAGACGCAGGGTTCGGACTCGGTATATCCTCTGAGACTGTACGCAATTTAGAGACCGGGCTGGGCATGTCTTCTGTAATGGGGACCGAATGCGCGGGTTAAGGCGACCTAATGTCGGGCTGGAAGCGACTGACTCTGTTTCCTCGGCGATGACATCTGCTAAGAGTCTACCTGATCCTGTTGGCCTCCGAGAATTCGGCCGATGCAAGCCACCACCTCCATCGTCACTCTCATTCGCACGCCGATCCACAAACGCTTGTCCTGAACTCAATCTCGGGATAACTCCCCAGAAGGCAGGAGGGGCACCTCCTCATCCTCACTACCATCCTCCGTCTGCTCTGTTGTCCCTGTCCCTGTCATCCCGCCTGTAGACGTCTCGTCGTCACTGCAAAGAGAAGAACGGCGTCTAGGCCGACTGTCCAGTGTGTCTTGGGTCTGTACATATCCCTGTCCCACAGTGAGTTCTCTCGTCACGGGACCTGACTCGGCACTGCCTTCATACCGCAAGAAGCGGCTCCCAGAGCACACAGCATAACGGTAGCGCACCACAGTCCCTGTAGGGGCTAGCACAGGCTCTAAATTGTACCAGATGGGGTACAAATCCGGTGTCGTAACCAGCTGAAGTCCTCCTTCAGCCCCCGCCCCACCAGTATTTGGGACCACGTCCACAGAACCGCCGAGCACTGGCAGATCCCCTACGAGCCACAGCGTTTGTCCGTGTCCCAGGGGCGCACACACCTGGAAGTCCACGCGAGTCCCAGGC
Organism: Phytophthora kernoviae; assembly: GCA_008080845.1. Taxonomy (NCBI): domain Eukaryota; phylum Oomycota; class Peronosporomycetes; order Peronosporales; family Peronosporaceae; genus Phytophthora; species Phytophthora kernoviae. Next base: position 47,186 of record VKKV01000312.1, on the reverse strand, counting down.
GGAGGCGCCGGCAGTCCCCAGCCTACAGCATGGCGCAGTCGCTGCAGCATCAAGTCGGGAGAAAAAGAAAATTCTGTTTTGATAAATAAATAAATAAATAAAATTTTAAAATAGAAACAAATTAAAGTTATGATAAATAATCAGAAGTCATAGCAAGAGAGAAGGGAAGAAGGATGAAGACACTTACGGGGCGCAGTCAAAGGCGCGGGGGATTCTGCTCTTGTTCTACGCTTGGGTTTTTGGCGTTCTCTCTCTTGTCTCTCGTCTCTCGCCTGCTCGCCTCACTCGCTCGCTCTGGCGCGAGGCCGTAGTACCCAACAAAGAAAACGCCGGGGGGCGCCGTGTGGACCACACCAAAGATGGATTTCTGGCCAATAAAAACCAGCTAATCACTTCAAGGAAAAATATCAAGTTGCTACTAAGTTGATCAATGCTTTAACTTTTCATTCACACATTAGTAATTTCTTATAACAAGTTTGTTCAAATAACATACAATGAAATCGAGAACCATAGAAACATGCTAATGTAGTGAAGAAAGGATTGCAATAACAGTGAGTGAAAGTTAGCGGCGTCATGCGGTACATGTACTCTTCATCGGTTTGGTCGTCACCAGTTGTCCGTGGGAAGCGCTGTTGTACCTGCCGACCACCTGAAACGCAAGGAATTTCCGCTTGGATGCATATGCAGTGCTACCCACAAACCATGCCCCAGCACCAAGCAGTACCTGGTAGCACTCGCCTCTGATGCCGACACAAGTGTTGTCCTAATCACTCTCAACGTCTTGATCAATACTAGTTCTGGCGACCGAAATGCAGTCAGAGCTGTAGTTTTGAGTGTCGAGCCAGCTGGGCAGGAGTGGTGATACCTGCCCATCTGTCGCACTTTTCATTCAACTTGAATCTGAAGTTTGGCCAAAGATCGAGACGCCGGTGACGTCACGAACAACCAGGTAGATTCCTTTCCATTCATTGACTCATGTTGGCAAGTTTAAGATGCGACTGCAACGATCACCCCACTCATTCACCCTACTGATTTTGTCCGGATGTATGCATATTGCACAACCTGCTGTCTGTATTCCTGTTCCTCGCCTATTCTACAGTAAGCACCTTCAGCATGTTGGTTGAGCCAGAGCGAGCCTCGATCTGACCGTGGAGAGCAATGACGGTGTCACCAGACTTGAGCCAACCGAACTGCTTGCCCAGGTCTGTGGCGCGGTACAGGATTGAGTCCGTGCCAATCATTGAACCCATGCAGCGAGCCTTCACACCCTTGAAGAACCCCTCGGCCTGACGTGCACTGCCAGCCATAGCCGTCAGCACAAGCACTGGCATCTGAGGCCGGTACTTAGCAACAAGGCGGGCCGTGTCGCCAGACTCTGTCAGCACCACCAGCATCTTCGCGTTAATGTCGATCGCCGTCTTCACAGCTGATGATGCAATAGCTTCCTGCGTGGACATCGGGCCGTATGTGTCCAGCACAGAGTTACGCAGAGCCTGATACAGCTCGTCGTAGTGGATGGCTCCTTCAGCTTGCACGCAGATCTTGGCCATCATTGAAACGGCTTCAATTGGGTAGTCGCCGTTAGCAGTCTCGCCCGAAAGCATCACGGCGTCCGTGCCGTCCAACACGGCGTTGGCAACATCCGTGCACTCAGCACGCGTCGGACGCGGAGCGCTGATCATCGACTCCAGCATCTGCGTGGCAGTCACCACAGGCTTACCAGCGATATTGGCCTTACGGATCATCATCTTCTGGGCCAAGAACACCTTCTCGGGAGGGATCTCCATGCCCAAATCGCCACGGGCAACCATGATGCCGTCCGTCTTCGCCAGGATCTCATCGAAGTTCTCCATGCCCTCGTGCGACTCAATCTTCGAGATAATCTTGATGCCGCGGCCGCGGGGCCAAGCACCTTGCGGATGTTGTCAACATCCTGACCGGTACGTACGAACGAAGCGGCAATGTAGTCGACACCGTGCATGAGACCGAAGTTCACCAGGTCATCTTCATCCTTCTCAGTCAGTGTAGGCAGGAGCACCTTGCAGCCAGGCAGGTTCATGTTCTTGCGCTCACCCAGAGTGGCCGTGTTGTTGGCGCGGCAAACGATGCCGTCGTCCTTGATCTCAAGGACCGTGAGGACGAGGGAACCGTCAGCCACAAGGACAGATCCTCCGACCTGCACAGACTGCGGTAGCTCTGGGTACGAGCACGCGATCTTGGTCTCGTCTCCCAGGAACTCGTAGTCCGTCGTCAGCTCCAGGACCGCGTCCTTCTCGATCGTCACCTTGTCCTTGTTGGCCAGGAAGCCCGTGCGGATCTCCGGGCCTTTGGTGTCCAGCATGATGGCCACGTTCTTGTGTGGGCGACTAGCCAACGCTCCCCGCAGTCTGTTGAGCGTGTCAGAGTGAGACACGTGGTCTCCGTGGGAGAAATTGAAGCGTGCGACGTTCATTCCTGCGTCAATTAGCTCTCCGATGCTGTCCTGGGACCAGCAAGCCGGGCCTAGAGTGCAGAAGATCTTGGTCTTGCGCTCCACGCCTTCAGTGCTGCGCATGATGTTCTCGAGCTCTACGCCCTGCTGGCTCAATCCGATGGCTCCGGACATGGTTTCTAGTATTAGTCTAGTGTAGTAGGTTTGTTGTTTGACTTGTGTGCTTGGGGTCGATTTCCACAATGACTTTGGACCCCCACCCCCAATGAGGCTCCTGTTGTGAATCAGGATTCGTGTCTTTGCCTCCCGTCGTGGGTTGTATGACCCGCTGCTGTGGCGAAAAGGGGGATGGACAATGTTGAAGCAAAAACTAGAGCTACCATTGGTCAAAACGTAGAGCGACCAGCATGGACCAGCATGGACCAGCATGGACCTAGACACTCTTACATGTGGACATCACAACTGTGGCTCGGCCACACTGTCAGTCACATTACCGTTAGAGACAGATTCACTGAAATCGTACAGAGATGTCTCCTGGAATGGTACCGGCACCAAGTGTACGTGAGTTGCGGGTAACGGGGTGGAGTCTCAACGCTTGAACGATGAACACGGACGCAGCTCGATGTGAAATCTATCCCAAAGTAGTTTTACAACAGCAAGAAAATGAGTATCCCTCTTGAAGAGAGTCAAGGCCACGTCCAAGCAACGTAGCACGAAGTGGTTGTGATGATTGCTCTGCTAGCTACGAGCGAGCAGTTGATATTGGCTTCTCTCTTTTGAGAGAGAGAACGTTTTGGAAGGGTCAATGACAACGCGCCACGAGGAAATACTGGTGGGGAGAACTTTGCCGCTACATATTTGTGTGGAGAAGAAGTGGCTGTGGCTTAAGGGTTTATATGGGCGATGCAAGGAGTTTTAATCAGCACAGTCAAGTTGACCGTCAACTCCAGTGGTGTGGCCTCATCCATGGCGGCATGTTTTCACCGTATTTTCAATCGGTGAGACCGCGAGTTATGTTTCGCCCATGGTAAATGCCGTACGAATATACGAGCATTGCAACCAAATCTGCATTTCTCGTATTCAGGCAGCTGGAATTATTGTGCATGCCTAGCTAGCATTCTGCAGATACATCAATCCAACAAAACAAGTTGAAGTCGCTCCATCAATTGGAACACGCTTCAAGCAACACCATCCAGCTCGATTGTCGATTTCTATTGTGATCTCGCCGCTATTCTACTTTAATACATCGCTTACTCCACGAACAACACCTTCAGCAGGTTCGTCGAACCAGACTTGGCCTCCTGGATACCGTGCACGGCCACAACAGCATCACCAGTCTTCAGCCAGCCAAGCTCCTTGCCGGTCTCCGTCGCACGGTACAGGATCGAGTCCGTGCCGATCATCGAGCCCACGCAACGAGACACAACGCCCTTCACGAAGCCTTCAGTCTGACGGGCCGTCTGCTCCAGAGCGGTCAGCACGAGCACAGGCATCTGAGGACGGTACTTGGCAACAAGACGAGCGGTGTTGCCCGTCTCCGTCAGCACCACTAGCATCTTCGCATCGATGTCGATCGCCGTCTTCACAGCCGATGACGCAACGGCCTCTGCTGTCTGCATCGGACCGTTCACTTCCAGCACAGCGTTGCGCAGCGACTGATACACATCATTGTAGTGAATCGCAGTCTCAGCTTGCACACACGTCGCAGACATCACCTCCACAGCCTGCGTCGGATAGTCGCCGTTGGCGCTCTCGCCCGAAAGCATCACGGCGTCCGTGCCGTCCAACACGGCGTTGGCAACATCCGTGCACTCAGCACGCGTCGGACGCGGAGCGCTGATCATCGACTCCAGCATTTGCGTGGCAGTCACCACAGGCTTGCCGGCCAGGTTCGCCTTGCGGATCATCATCTTCTGTGCAAGGAACACCGTCTCAGGTGGGATCTCCATGCCCAAGTCACCACGGGCAACCATGATGCCGTCCGTCTTCGCCAGGATCTCATCGAAGTTCTCCATGCCCTCGTGCGACTCAATCTTCGAGATAATCTTGATGCCGCGGCCGCGGGGCCAAGCACCTTGCGGATGTTGTCAAGGTCCTGGCCCGTGCGCACGAACGAAGCGGCGACGTAGTCAATGCCATGCACCAGACCGAAGTTCACCAGATCGTCCTCGTCCTTCTCAGTCAGCGTAGGCAGGAGCACCTTGCAGCCAGGCAGGTTCATGTTCTTGCGCTCACCCAGAGTGGCCGTGTTGTTGGCGCGGCAAACGATGCCGTTGTCCTTGATCTCCACGACGGTAAGGACAAGCGAGCCGTCAGCCACAAGGACCGAGCCGCCCACCTGCACGGACTCTGGCAGCTGCGGGTACGAGCACGCAATCTTGGTCTCGTCACCCAGGAACTCGTAGTCCGTCGTCAACTCGATCAGGGAGTCCTTCTGGATCGTCACCTTGCTCTTGTTGGCAAGGAAACCCGTACGGATTTCAGGGCCCTTCGTGTCCAGCATGATGGCCACGTTCTTGGTGGGGCGCTTGGCCAGGGCGGCGCGCAGGCGGTTCAGGCACGCTAGGTGGCTAGCGTGGTCACCGTGCGAGAAGTTGAAGCGAGCCACGTTCATGCCGGCATCGATCAGCTTCAGCAGACCCTCCTCGGACCAGCAGGCAGGGCCCAGCGTGCAGAAGATCTTGGTTTTACGCTGCACGCCCTCGACATTGGCCTTGATGCAGTCGGCGTTCTGCAGGTTCAGAGCGAGAGCAGCGGACATGGTTTATATAGAGTGGAGGTGGTGCTTGTGATGTTCTTGTTCAAAAGAAGAATGACATGAATGGAGTAAGTGTACGTCGGCAAGTTCCCTTGGATTGCAGCGGTGGTCCAAGAGGCGATGGTTCTCGCGTATTTATCGCCGATGTGTATACGTGGCCCATGGTCATTTGGACTCTGTTAGTATGCAACGAATGCACTGATGCGATTGACGTGTCCCATTGTTTAACGAAAGCGTGTCTTTGCAATGCTCCGTAATGGCATGCCAGGATTAAAACCGACGTCTCAACTAGCGCTACGCTACCGCGTTAATATTTGTTCAGTTTCAATTAAAAGTTGGGGTGTTGTACGCTGTATCGGTTGGAGCATTGTAGGCATATGGAAGAAAACAACAGCTACAACCCAGACGTCTTGGTGAAAGCTACATGTAGTCCTCATTCCACCAGCTTCGTGTACATGTATCATAGTATCCGCACCGTGCCTAGCGCACTGTGAATCACAGAGCGCCAAAGACACGCTGTTCCTGCTAAGTCTCGTCCCACGCTCAGCAAGCCCCAAGCAGAAATCTAAAAACGTCAGCGAGGGACGCAATAGATGGGACTTTGATAGCAGAAGTCGAGTGAATGGCAGCAGCTCGCCATGGATACCCGCATGCACACCTATTGTAAAGAACTGCAGTCTTGACACGTGCTAACAGAGCTTCTGGTGCTATCAAGCCATGACAAGCGACACCAACTCGCACGAAACGCGTCGTTTTGAGCTGCCAACTCCATTCATGTCATTCTTCTTTTGAACAAGAACATCACAAGCACCACCTCCACTCTATATAAACCATGTCCGCTGCTCTCGCTCTGAACCTGCAGAACGCCGACTGCATCAAGGCCAATGTCGAGGGCGTGCAGCGTAAAACCAAGATCTTCTGCACGCTGGGCCCTGCCTGCTGGTCCGAGGAGGGTCTGCTGAAGCTGATCGATGCCGGCATGAACGTGGCTCGCTTCAACTTCTCGCACGGTGACCACGCTAGCCACCTAGCGTGCCTGAACCGCCTGCGCGCCGCCCTGGCCAAGCGCCCCACCAAGAACGTGGCCATCATGCTGGACACGAAGGGCCCTGAAATCCGTACGGGTTTCCTTGCCAACAAGAGCAAGGTGACGATCCAGAAGGACTCCTGATCGAGTTGACGACGGACTACGAGTTCCTGGGTGACGAGACCAAGATTGCGTGCTCGTACCCGCAGCTGCCAGAGTCCGTGCAGGTGGGCGGCTCGGTCCTTGTGGCTGACGGCTCGCTTGTCCTTACCGTCGTGGAGATCAAGGACAACGGCATCGTTTGCCGCGCCAACAACACGGCCACTCTGGGTGAGCGCAAGAACATGAACCTGCCTGGCTGCAAGGTGCTCCTGCCTACGCTGACTGAGAAGGACGAGGACGATCTGGTGAACTTCGGTCTGGTGCATGGCATTGACTACGTCGCCGCTTCGTTCGTGCGCACGGGCCAGGACCTTGACAACATCCGCAAGGTGCTTGGCCCCGCGGCCGCGGCATCAAGATTATCTCGAAGATTGAGTCGCACGAGGGCATGGAGAACTTCGATGAGATCCTGGCGAAGACGGACGGCATCATGGTTGCCCGTGGTGACTTGGGCATGGAGATCCCACCTGAGACGGTGTTCCTTGCACAGAAGATGATGATCCGCAAGGCGAACCTGGCCGGCAAGCCTGTGGTGACTGCCACGCAAATGCTGGAGTCGATGATCAGCGCTCCGCGTCCGACGCGTGCTGAGTGCACGGATGTTGCCAACGCCGTGTTGGACGGCACGGACGCCGTGATGCTTTCGGGCGAGAGCGCCAACGGCGACTATCCGACGCAGGCTGTGGAGGTGATGTCTGCGACGTGTGTGCAAGCTGAGACTGCGATTCACTACAATGATGTGTATCAGTCGCTGCGCAACGCTGTGCTGGAAGTGAACGGTCCGATGCAGACAGCAGAGGCCGTTGCGTCATCGGCTGTGAAGACGGCGATCGACATCGATGCGAAGATGCTAGTGGTGCTGACGGAGACGGGCAACACCGCTCGTCTTGTTGCCAAGTACCGTCCTCAGATGCCTGTGCTCGTGCTGACCGCTCTGGAGCAGACGGCCCGTCAGACTGAAGGCTTCGTGAAGGGCGTTGTGTCTCGTTGCGTGGGCTCGATGATCGGCACGGACTCGATCCTGTACCGTGCGACGGAGACCGGCAAGGAGCTTGGCTGGCTGAAGACTGGTGATGCTGTTGTGGCCGTGCACGGTATCCAGGAGGCCAAGTCTGGTTCGACGAACCTGCTGAAGGTGTTGTTCGTGGAGTAAGCGATGTATTAAAGTAGAATAGCGGCGAGATCACAATAGAAATCGACAATCGAGCTGGATGGTGTTGCTTGAAGCGTGTTCCAATTGATGGAGCGACTTCAACTTGTTTTGTTGGATAGAACCGCATAAAATCTTTAAGCGTTTGGGGACAGAATTGCTAGGTATGAAAAGTAGTTCTAGATGCCTGAACACTAGACATACTACTCGATGGACTTGTATTAGCCGAAAATGCACGTTTGCCACGTTACGTGAGCCATGTAAATAAAAATGCGGTTTCACCGCGCGGCGAAAAGGTTCCACCTTGTGCTCAGACACAGAGGCCACCTGACGAAGAATTCGACCATGTTGATCATACAACGAGTTTCCCTTAAGTCAGTTAATCCGAACGGCATCGTTTCCTTTTGGGCCATCGAGCGAGTGGCAGAATTTTCGTCATTCATACATGGTTAATGTCCTCGTGATGCAGTTTGCACTACGTACGATGTATCATTGACCCCACCAATACTTTATTATTTGTCTCTCCCTCTCAATGAGGAAACAAATACGATCTTTCCGCTCTTGAACTCGTTGGTATCGAGCTAGCATCGCAAGCACGGATGTAGTGTTATCTTAAGTGGACGTACCTTGAGAGAGTACCGAACACCCGATACTGGGTGCTGGATACAAAAGTACAAGCCTCGGGATGCATTCCAGCTCGTTGAGATGCACCCACAGGCATCGTGCAAGCGTCGAACCTGCACTAAAACCACTCGCAAATCATACTACCACCAGAATGCCCTACGCACAAACCATAACGCTCGGACATATTTTTGACAATGCAATATAATTTTATCAATGCCTTGTTTCATAAATCCACTACATTTACTCGACGTACAACACCTTCAGCAGGTTCGTCGAACCAGACTTGGCCTCCTGGATACCGTGCACGGCCACAACAGCATCACCAGTCTTCAGCCAGCCAAGCTCCTTGCCGGTCTCCGTCGCACGGTACAGGATCGAGTCCGTGCCGATCATCGAGCCCACGCAACGAGACACAACGCCCTTCACGAAGCCTTCAGTCTGACGGGCCGTCTGCTCCAGAGCGGTCAGCACGAGCACAGGCATCTGAGGACGGTACTTGGCAACAAGACGAGCGGTGTTGCCCGTCTCCGTCAGCACCACTAGCATCTTCGCATCGATGTCGATCGCCGTCTTCACAGCCGATGACGCAACGGCCTCTGCTGTCTGCATCGGACCGTTCACTTCCAGCACAGCGTTGCGCAGCGACTGATACACATCATTGTAGTGAATCGCAGTCTCAGCTTGCACACACGTCGCAGACATCACCCCCACAGCCTCCATCGGATAGTCGCCGTTAGCAGTCTCGCCCGAAAGCATCACGGCGTCCGTGCCGTCCAACACGGCGTTGGCAACATCCGTGCACTCAGCACGCGTCGGACGCGGAGCGCTGATCATCGACTCCAGCATTTGCGTGGCAGTCACCACAGGCTTGCCGGCCAGGTTCGCCTTGCGGATCATCATCTTCTGTGCAAGGAACACCGTCTCAGGTGGGATCTCCATGCCCAAGTCACCACGGGCAACCATGATGCCGTCCGTCTTCGCCAGGATCTCATCGAAGTTCTCCATGCCCTCGTGCGACTCAATCTTCGAGATAATCTTGATGCCGCGGCCGCGGGGCCAAGCACCTTGCGGATGTTGTCAAGGTCCTGGCCCGTGCGCACGAACGAAGCGGCGACGTAGTCAATGCCATGCACCAGACCGAAGTTCACCAGATCGTCCTCGTCCTTCTCAGTCAGCGTAGGCAGGAGCACCTTGCAGCCAGGCAGGTTCATGTTCTTGCGCTCACCCAGAGTGGCCGTGTTGTTGGCGCGGCAAACGATGCCGTTGTCCTTGATCTCCACGACGGTAAGGACAAGCGAGCCGTCAGCCACAAGGACCGAGCCGCCCACCTGCACGGACTCTGGCAGCTGCGGGTACGAGCACGCAATCTTGGTCTCGTCACCCAGGAACTCGTAGTCCGTCGTCAACTCGATCAGGAGTCCTTCTGGATCGTCACCTTGCTCTTGTTGGCAAGGAAACCCGTACGGATTTCAGGGCCCTTCGTGTCCAGCATGATGGCCACGTTCTTGGTGGGGCGCTTGGCCAGGGCGGCGCGCAGGCGGTTCAGGCACGCTAGGTGGCTAGCGTGGTCACCGTGCGAGAAGTTGAAGCGAGCCACGTTCATGCCGGCATCGATCAGCTTCAGCAGACCCTCCTCGGACCAGCAGGCAGGGCCCAGCGTGCAGAAGATCTTGGTTTTACGCTGCACGCCCTCGACATTGGCCTTGATGCAGTCGGCGTTCTGCAGGTTCAGAGCGAGAGCAGCGGACATGGTTTATATAGAGTGGAGGTGGTGCTTGTGATGTTCTTGTTCAAAAGAAGAATGACGTCGTTGGTTGGTCTAGCAACGTAAAACCAGTGCCGAATCTCGGCGGTTGGACGTGGGAAGAGCGTGCCTTGTTAAACCTTCGGAATGGACCCCGAGACTCGATCATGCGGTGAGTATTCCACGTGTCCCAATCTCAGGTACTGGCCGGCGCGTAACTATGTAAAAGCAGTGAGTGGAGAATGGACAATTACGCTCCAAGCACCAAAGTCGTCCAGGCTCTGCTCGTATCTGCTCGAAGTGCGGCTGGGGACAGTCTCCACACAGTGTAGACCAAATCCCGAACCAGCACACCGTGTCCGCTGTATGATCCCAGGAATCAACCAAAGCTACTTGGCTTCCATACTTGTTGCGCAATTTGCCTCGCCAAGAAACAAACTGCCAAAGTGTTAAACGCTGAGTATCAACACTAGGTACAGTGTCTCCGTGGTAGTCGTTATTGACCAGCAATCGAAGACGTTGAATGCAACAGCCGGCAACTATCGTGTGCGATGGGGTGATCTGCGACAACTATGCTTGCACGCAAAGCAGCAGCAGCGGCAAAATTGCTTCTGCGCCGACGAGTGCGGCCTCCGCGGCAGTGAGTTCCGACGTTTCTCTGCTATTTTCGCCAGCTAGCACAAGATTAAGTGCCGCGTTAAAGAAAGCGGGTCCAGCTGGTGGAGACGTTCGATTGCGATGGAGGGTGCCACGCACACGCACGTGAGCGCCGTCGGCTTGGAATGGTTGGATATCCTGACTACAGCAGGCGGGCAGCTTATTCCCGACACCCACTCGCTCTGCATCCGTCGCAGTGAAGCTCAAGCTTTGTTCAGTTCTGTGGGAGTGATTATTAACGCTTGCAACTGGGTGGACTTCAACGTGTTACCTGTTTCTGCAAGGACCGTATCACCGACAGTACTAAATGATGTCGAACCGCATTGTTGTCGTTGCAGGTCACAGCGTGGGTATGATACCGGTGGTGCCGAGGTTGAAAATGAAAGAGAGAGTACGATGGTGGTGGCGGGCGCCATTCTGAAAGCGTGAAGCAATGTGTATTTTGGCCAGTTTTAAATGTAACCTTCCAACGCCTTCTCCGTTGGGTTTCTTGAGCAAGGGTCTTATCCTTGGCTGCTCTCACATTGCTGCACGCATCACCGTCCATCGTTGTCAAGCAGGTGTCTCGGTCGTAGGCACCGTGGCCTATCGTTTAAGTGCGAGAACCAACAATAGCCATTGACGCCTCCTCAAGATCTCATTCTCGACCATATCCAACGCGCCCTCCATCGTTGGTTTCACTCATTCTCCCTTCGAACCACTAACACCCAAGAACACGACGCATCAGCAAACTCAAAAGGTAGGGAGGTTTCGGCTATAACCCCAACACGCGACATTGCACCGCCAGATCCCTTTCACCTGGAACATGGGCGGTGGTGTGGTGTCTCGACCTGTTGGGGACATGGGGCGATGTTACAGTGCGGCCCCTCGCTCCTTATTCTCCATTGTCACCTCAAGGCATCACTAATAACGTTCTCTATCTACCTATTCTTTCTATACTGTTGCAGCCATGGCAGGAGCACTGGGACTGAGTCAACAGGGCGTTGAGCTCGAGAGCATCATGCGCAGCACGGACGGTGTGGAGCGCAAGACCAGAATCTTCTGCACGTTGGGCCCGGCCTGCTGGTCCGAGGAGGGACTGGGCGAGCTCATTGACGCAGGCATGAATGTCGCGCGCTTCAATTTCTCCCACGGAGACCACACCAGCCATGGCGAAACGCTCAACCGTCTACGGAGTGTGCTGGCCAGTCGTCCACACAAGAACGTGGCCATCATGTTGGACACCAAAGGTCCGGAGATCCGCACGGGCTTCCTGGCCAACAAGGACAAGGTGACCATCAAGAAAGGATCCACAGTGGAGCTTACGACGGACTATGAGTTCCTAGGCGATGAGACCAAGATCGCCTGTTCGTATCCGGAGCTGCCAAATTCCGTGAAGGTCGGCGGACTAGTGCTGGTAGCCGATGGCTCACTGGTTTTGACGGTGACGGAGATCAAGGAAGACGGCATTGTGACGCGAGCTAACAACACCGCCACACTAGGTGAACGCAAGAATATGAACCTGCCAGGCTGTAAAGTGACGCTACCTACGTTGACGGAGAAGGACGAAGATGACCTGGTGAACTTTGGCCTGGTGAATGGCATTGATTATATTGCCGCGTCCTTCGTGCGCACAGGACAGGATATTGACAATATCCGCGAAGTGCTAGGACCCCGCGGTCGCGCCATCAAGATTATTGCCAAGATCGAAAGTCAGGAGGGGCTTGAGAACTTTGATGAAATTCTGGCAAGGACAGACGGCATCATGGTTGCCCGTGGCGATTTGGGCATGGAGATCCCGCCTGAAAAGGTGTTCTTGGCCCAGAAGATGATGATTCGAAAGGCCAATATTGCTGGTAAGCCCGTGGTGACTGCCACGCAGATGCTGGAGTCGATGATCAAGGCCCCTCGACCAACTCGCGCGGAGTGCACGGATGTTGCTAACGCTGTGCTGGATGGCACGGACGCCGTGATGCTTTCGGGTGAGACTGCTAACGGCGATTACCCCACTGAGGCCGTGATGATGATGTCGAAGATCTGCGTGCAGGCCGAAGGAGCCATCCACTACAACGAGCTTTATCAGGCTCTGCACAACTCAGTGCTTGATACCTACGGCCAAATGGATACGCAAGAAGCTATTACTTCGTCGGCTGTGAAAACTGCCATTGACATCAACGCGAAGATGATCGTCGTGTTAACGGAGTCTGGCAACACTGCACGCCTGGTGTCGAAGTTTCGCCCGTCGATGCCAGTTCTGGTACTTACCGCTTTGGGCGGAACTGCCCGTCAAGCTGAAGGTTTCAATAAGGGCGTGACGGCGCGCTGCATGGGATCCATGATTGGCACGGACTCGATCTTTTTCGCGCTACTGATCTGGGCAAGCAGTTCGGCTGGGTGAAGGCTGGCGATAATGTTGTTGCCCTGCATGGCCAAATCGAGGCTCGTTCGGGTTCGACCAACATGCTGAAGGTGCTGACTGTTGAATAGGCAAGAGGGACTAAGCTCCTATAGTCCTCCTGGTTGCAAGAGGGTATTCCGTCACATGAGGTATCTGAGGAGTAAGGCTGCACTCTTCACAAGCTATTAGTTTCCGATGCTGTATCGACGACGTGGGTGTAATTACATGCCACATGCAAGCACAACAAGAAGAACAAAAACTTTAATCAAGCGACATACGTTACTGTTTGTTTTTTCGAATATGAATTCGAAGAAGCTGCTAATTGTCGAAAGCTCAAACAGTAACAAACTCTTTGAAATTAAAGCAAAGAGTTCGAAACTTGTTTTGTTTTGTTTTTTCCATCGCAATGTATTCACAATGAACTAGGAGGTGAAATTAGTCGATAAAGAATACAAGTTGAAGTAGGAATGATGGTCATTTGGTTTCCCTTCTGCACTTGCAATCCGCATTGTGCCATTCTCCATTACAAAGAGAAGGAGCAACATATACTCGGAACATACCGCAGTCATGAGTGCGGAACCGAAACACCAGCAGCATGGAAGAGAGGTCGAGTATAAGCTTATCCGCATCAGTCAAGCTACGGAAGTCACAGCTAATCTTTGTATTCTATTCTATGCAGGGCGACGACTTCAACGTCTTGAACGTCAAATTGAACCTGCTCATCAAGTATCATACCCAAATGGGTGAAGAGATCTCAGCGAGTCCATTCCACCAGTTGGCGAGACACAGTGACCACCTACTTGACTCGGAGGAAGAGAAGGCTGAGATCAGTCAGAGGATCATGGGATTCCTACGGGAGTTCTCTGTGGAGGCAAAGACGGACAAGGTGCCGTGCGAGGAAGAACTGCTGGAGGAGACCAGCGCCTCGGGGCAAGAGAAGTTGGATAATGAGCTGTCTGAGGCTCGAGCTGCAGCCGAAAAGGCTGCGAAGAAGTGCGTCAACCGGGCTCATGAGAACATGTTGGTGCCTACTGCACGTCTTCAAGTGTATGTCGAGATGATTGTTTGCTTGGGTGTGGCTGCAGTCATCTACTGGTTCATGAGCTTAGGTGAGCAGTAGGCCGATCGACGGAGTGACACAAGGAGAGTCCTGACAAGAAGAAACACGAATAACCTCTGCTCGTAGCGTGGAGTGAGTGACACGCATACACATCATCCTCAAAATCAACAACAACGCAATTAGTTTCTCAAGCATCGTGCTCTGTATTTAACCCGCTCCACCCCAGACGCTGCTTCGCCTACCGCCCACGGTGGAGCGGCGCACTCAGCGCTTTTTAAATCCATACTTTTTCCGTTCGTAGAAGAGATCTGTCTTGGAGCTGCCCAGATTGACGATCTTGGGGCAGCCGTCACGGTCCTTTTCCAACTGCGTGCACTCGCGGCAGTAGTAGGCGTCCGAGATGCCTGGGCCGCCACAGATGACGCAGCGGCCCTGGTACGAGCCGTAATTGCACTCGTCGCAGATGCGCACCAGCGTGCACGGCCGGACGTACGAGTCGCAGACCACACACTTGCCGTCGTCCTTCTCGCACAGACGCCCGATAGCCACGCCAGGCTGCTTGCGGCACATGACCAGGTCCGGGTGGTGCTTCGCCATGCTCGTCGCTTTCACTGCGATCCGCTTTGTTGCCTTCTGCAACGATTGGCCAAACCCAGTTGGGCTAATTGCGTAGTCGTGATTGGTCAAAATTGAAGCAAAATTCTTTAGTCCGTTTTAAATGAAAAATCGAAAATTTTGCACTCACATAAAAATTATCACTTGTTTTCAACATAAGCTTCACAATCCATTACGGGACATAGAGTTTCAAAAATGACGCGCGGGAGAAAAACATTCAGTTGGATCGAGGACAGGTGTCATATCCTGATCTTCTTTTATGTATAACTTAAGAATGGATGTCACTTTTATTCTTCGTCGTATTACGACAAGTACGTCGCCCTCCTTTTTTCCTTTTTGAACTAGGCGTACCCTCCTATATGTTTTGGAGGGATGACTTCTCTCCTGGCCCGCCTCTGACTTTCTGTATGGTATAATAAACCCTTCATTCTTCCTTTTGCTGGCGTTGACTATAGGCATACTCAAGCAAGGTCAAGCTTTTCAGGGTTTTGAAGGTCTATCATGGAACCTCTCGGCGATACGAAGGAACATGTCGGTGCCGCCTGGGTGGCTGTCAAGCCCGAAGGAAACAAGAAGCGCAAGCGCCTGCAGAAGAAAGCCCCAGGCGCTCCCAAGCGTGGCAAGTCTCCGTACATCCTCTTCTCCATGGAGAAGCGCGAGGAGATCAAGGCCACGATGCCCGAGAACTCCAAGGTGACGGACGTGATGCGCGCCATTGCCGACGCTTGGGGAAAGATGAGCGACGAAGACAAGCAGCCCTGGAAAGTGGCGGCTGAAGCGGACAAGCAGCGCTACGAGGAGGAGATGGCGTCCTACGACGGCCCTCTCCGTGTCCCCAACAAGCGCGCCAAGAAGCACCCGGACGCCCCCAAGCGTGCGTCCTCAGCCTTCCTATTCTACAGTCAAGTGATGCGTCCCCGTATTAAGGCGGAACACCAGGACATGAAGAACACCGAAATCTCGAAACAGTTGGGAGAGGCCTGGGCCAAGGCCACGGACGAGCAGAAGGCCCCTTTGTGGAGAAGGAGAAGGTGGACCGGGCGCGCTACAAGCGTGAGATGGAGGAGTGGAACAGCCATAAGGTTGAGCGTGAGTATAACGAGAGTCAGCAGCAGTACCAGAACTACGCTGCCATGACTGGATTCGACCAGATGGAATACGCGACCACGACATTCTCGGCCACGGAAGTGTAAAGCTTCGGTTCGGAGAAGAACTCTTTTTGGACTGATGCAGTCTGCACACTTTACCTTCCCAGCTCTCTAGTCCGCTCCAATTGGAGTGTCGTTCGTGCAAGGGGAGCAAAGCAAGCGCGTGATCGAAGAAGTTGCATTTTGGTTGGTAGTCATTGCATTGTGTACGTAACGTATCCTTCCCCACACCATATATTTCGTTTACCTCAATGCTAGCAGTGTTTTACTTCATCTTCCCTCTATGTCAGCGCTATGACAACACCCTCGTCATGGCGCAGTGCTGCCGTATAGAACAGTAGCGGTACGTGTGTCGCTTGGGTTGATGACTTGGCGCCGTTCATCGTCACCAAGCACAGGTAACATAGCATTCCATGCTCGTTACACAGCTGCCTCGTCTCTACAAAAGCTGCTTCTCTTTCCTCGCTGATTAACGCGATAGCGTGAGCATGCTAAACCAGTGCTGCAATGCTCCAACCGTTTGGAGTGGAGCAGACAAAGCAAACACCCTACTACTATTTACACGTAGATGTATGCTGAAGAATTGATGACGCGTTGGATTACTATGTATTTGTGCGATTAGAAAACACCGACTACAACCCGCTCCTTCGAACAGAAGGATCGGAGACCCGTGCCATTCAGGCTGAGGACAGAGCGTCCACGCCAGGCAACACCTTGCCCTCGAGCAGCTCCAGGCTGGCACCGCCGCCCGTGCTCACGTGGCTGACCTTGTCCTCCGTGTTGAACTTCACGCAACACGTGGCCGTGTCGCCGCCGCCGATGATGGTGGTGGCACCAACCTCCGTAGCCTTCACCACGGCGTCCATGACAGACTTCGTGCCATTAGCGAACACGTCGAACTCGAATACACCCATAGGGCCGTTCCAGACGACGGTCTTGGCCTTCGTGACGGCAGCTGCGAAAGCCTCGCGCGACTTCGGGCCGACGTCCAGGCCCATCCAGCCATCGGGGATGCCCTCCTCCTGGGTCACGATCTTGCTCTGGGCGTCCGGAGCGAACTTGTCAGCGGCAACGAAGTCCACAGGCAGGTGCAAGGTCACGTTCTTGGCCTTGGCCTTCTCCACGATGGCTGGTACAATCTTGGCGCCCTCAGCATCGAACAAAGAGCCGGCAATCTCCATGTTGTTGATCACCTTGTTGAAGGTGTAAGCCATACCGCCACCGATAACCATCTCGTCGACCTTGTCCAGCATGTTCATGATTAGTTGGATCTTGTCGGCGACCTTGGCACCACCCAGGATCGACACGAACGGGCGCTGCGGGGCGTCCAGAGCCTTGGCAAAGTACACCAACTCCTTGTCCAGCAGGAAGCCAGCAGCCTTAATGGGGAGGTCCACGCCCACCATGGAGCTGTGGGCGCGGTGGGCCGTGCCGAACGCGTCGTTCACGTACACGTCGCCCAGCTTGCTGAGGCTGGCACGGAAGGCGGCCACGTCCTCATCCGAGGCCTTGACCTTGTTTCCCTCTGCGTCCTTGCCCTTGCCTTCCTCCTCTGCGTGGAAGCGAAGGTTCTCAGGAGGATGACGCTGCCTTCGGCAGGGTTGGCACAGGCAGCCTCGACCTCAGCGCCCACGCAGTCCTTGAGGAAGAGAACTTGGCGGTTCAACTTCTCCGACACGGCGGTGGCCACGGGGGCCAGCGAGTACTTGGCGGTGACGCAGCCGTCCGGACGGCCCAGGTGTGACATGAGCACGACGGATTTGGCACCCTGGTCCAGCACGTACTGCACAGTGGGGAGTGCGGCGTCGATGCGCTGCGTGTTGGAGATGGATCCGTCAGATGCAAACGGCACGTTGAAGTCTACGCGGATCAGCACACGCTTGCCCTTGACGTCGACGTTCTTGATGCTGAGCTTGGCCATCTTGCAGGAGTAGTGGGGTGTGTGTTTCCTATAGGGAAATTTGAGAATGAGATCTTTTAGGTCTGTCAAGACAATTTCGGATCCTTTCTCTTGCACAAAGTATGTGAGGAATCATAGTCTGGTTTGACCTGCGTGACGAAACCGACGCGACTGCGTATTTTTACAAACCAAATGAGATGTTGTGATTGGATGAAAACATGCGATTATAATTTCAGCCAATCCATCGAGCTTGTCGCATGGCTACACCACCGGACCTGGTATCACTAAAAGCTTGCACACCTCCGCCGCCGCCGCAGGCGATAGAGAACGCATAAGCATCGGCGTTCAAGTCGCTGTAACCAGGTATGGAAGTCCTACTTGGAGACAGTGCCACTGAATCAGTCTGGTTTACCATTGCTCAACGAATCACTGATTGCTTATGTTGGTGAGAATTGTGATCGACTGCGACCACATGTCGATACTGCACCACAATCCACTACTTGAAAGGCGAGTGGCTACGCAGCGCGCCTTGAACCCCAACATTAGCCGACAGATAGCACCCGAACTGCGCCCAATGCACTGGTTATCACCTCAGAATTGACAGCCATCAAGAGCGGAACCTCACCTGCCTCTGATCAATTGGACACCCTAACGTTTGATCCACTGACGGTGTGTTGCACATCGCTTATGCCAACCTATTCTGTCGCTTTTGTAGCCGGTACTGCTTAGATCACTCCGGTTTAAATTGTCGATCTGCTCTCGCCAGCCGTCACTTTGACACCAGATCCGCCGACTTCCGCACGCGCACGCTGGGAACGAAACCATTGAGTGTCCACAGATTACTCGGTAGGGATTGTCATCTCCTGGTAGTTGGTGTTGAGATGCTTCAACGTGCTGTCGCTCGCGTCGTCGTCCTTTGAGCTGATATGTTGAAGTACAGACTGCAGCTACCTCCACGTGAGCGTTCATCTAAAGTAGTAACACGCATGACGGCTCCTAGACGGAAGCAAATCAGTGAAAACCTCTTCAACGCCCATGACCTGTCAGTAAGTGTCATCCATCCACTGTGCGGACACAGGTGATCAGCTTGAAGCCGTTGAAGTTCTTGCCGTCATTATACCGCGTGCACACTCGGAGCCTTCAGTACAGTCTCTCGCTCAGCATTATAGTCGCGTGGAGTATCATACACTTGCATCCTCTAGTGCTTCCTGGCCTTATGCGCGCTGGACTGCTCGATGGGTTGTGCTGTGTCGTACACTTCAGCGAGACATGCTGGCAACTTCAAAGTGGCCAGTGGATTACGGGCATATTATGTGCGCCACACATACCTTGTTTTATACAGGGTATTTAATATTGAAATTTCACGATATGTTTGTAAACTGGATATTGGTAAAAGAACTCTTCATTCAGAATCAAAGTGTATTGAATTTATTATATCGGGTGTTTAATTCATGGAGTAATGGCACACTGTACCATTGTCTGCCCAACATGGTTGACGGAGCTTTTCATTCAGCTTTCCCCTTCGTCTTGTTGTGGAGGCTCAGTCGAGTCTCTAATTGGGCGGAAGAAGGCGAGGGAGCATTGCGCTGCGTGCGGACAAGGAGGAGAAAAGGGGAGACAACAGAGAGAGTCGGAAACCTGTAGTGCAGCCTAAGATCCGGGAGTCAGAACGGAACCCGACCCGACCAACAGACAGCAGTCAGTACCAAAAAGAGGGAAGAGAACCGCGTCAGCAACATGTCGGGCAAGCCGCGCGTGGAGATAGCGCCGTCCAGTGCGCTGCCGTCCTACGACCGCTTCCAGCGACACAGTGCGGCGCCCGTGAACGAGTCCAATCTGAGCATCGCCCAACGTCTGGTGCTAGAGAACAAAAACGCGCGCAGAACTCTGTGCGACGTCGCAACACCCAGGAGGTGGTGGCAGCTCTGCAGCACACGCCAGTCGAGGTGGGGGCCCACATCTGGATCCCCGACCCGGAGCGCGTGTGGCGCGTGGTGGAGATCGCCCGCTATGAGCCGGCGGAGGACCCAGAACAAGGCATGGTCCTGGTTGTGAATGGCAAGTTTGGACAGGAGAAGGTGGACATGCGAGACATTGGAGACCTGTACAAGGTGAACCCCCGCGTGGTGGATGACATGACGGGTCTCTACTACATCCACGAGGCTGGAATCCTCGAGAACCTCTACGTCCGCTCCAAAATGGACAATCTGAGACCGTACACGCTCATGGCCAATGTACTGATTGCTGTGAACCCTCTGGTGAAGACGGTGGAGCCCAAGGTCACAGACTACATCAAGACACAGATGGGGGACCGCCCGCCTCACCCGTATGCTATTGCAGAGGTGGCGTTCCAGCAGATGGCACTTCGCACCCCAGCACAGTGTCAGAGTATCGTGATTTCCGGTGAATCTGGAGCTGGTAAGACGGAGACGTCCAAGATTGTACTGCGCTACTTGACATCAAGAGAGCATTTGGCCATTTCAGCTAGTAAGGGCAGTGAGCAACAGCAGGATCTGGCTCTGGAACTGGACAAGCGACTGTGGGATACCAACCCCATTCTGGAAGCTTTCGGTAATGCCAAGACGCTGCGCAACCATAACTCGTCGCGTTTCGGCAAGTTCATGAAGCTGCAGTTCAAGCCTGGTGTCAACACGCTATCCGGTGCATTTATTGAAACGTACCTGCTGGAGAAATTCCGTGTCGTGGCGCAGATCCCTGGTGAGCGCAACTTTCACATTTTCTACTTCTTGCTTTCTGGCGCGGATTCTGCTCTGTCGACGGAGTTGAAGCTCGAGTCAGTGAACAACTTTGCCTACCTGAACCAGAGCGGCTGCGTATCGGACCCGAATGTGGACGATGAAATCCTGTTCGATGAAGTGACAAGCGCGCTTGGATCAGTGAACATCGACGCTGCGCTACAGAAGCAGGTGTGGACGATCCTATCAGGTCTTCTGCACCTTGGTAACATTCGCTTAAAAGACCGCGAGACTGCAGAGGGTGACGCCGGTGAGGTTACCCCGAGGCACAGAAGTATGTTGCGTCGTGCGCTGAACTGCTAGGCGTGGACAGTGTTAACTTGCTTCATGTGATCACTACACGTGAGATTTCTACCCGTACGGAGAATTTCACCATCAAGCGCTCGGCGAAGGAGGGCAGCTACGTGCGTGATGCTATCGCGAAATCGATGTACAACCACCTGTTCAAGTGGATCTTGTACAAGATCAACAATTCTCTTGGTCACGGCGACAGCTCGTTACCGTTCATTGGTGTCCTGGATATCTTCGGTTTCGAGTCTTTCGAGGAGAACGACTTCGAACAGTTGCTGATCAACTACGCTAACGAGGCACTGCAGGCCACGTTTAACCAGCAGGTGTTCATTGCGGAGCAGGAACTGTTCGCTGCGGAAGGTATTGAGGTTGGCAAGATTGTGTGGCCCGACAACCGCGAATGTATTGACCTAATCTCCCAAAAGCCAAATGGTATCCTACCGCTGCTGGACCAGGAGGCAAAGATGCCCAAGCCGTCCGACGAAAAGTGGAACGCTACATTGCACAAGACACATGCAAACCACCCGCACTTCCTGTCCCCCCACGAAAAGGATAAGAAGTATGAGTTTATCGTGAAGCACTTTGCCACCCGTGTGCCGTACACGATTGGCAACTTCATCGACAAGAACAACGATACAATTCCCAAGGATCTAGAGGACTTTGTGACGTCGAGCAAATCTTCGCTCATCAAGGAGTTGTTCTCGTCCAAATTAGAGTTGGATACCATGAGCGGTGTGGGCAACACAAGCCAGTTGCACAAGCAAAGTGTTTCGGCAAAGTTCTGCGACCAAATGCTGGACTTGACAGGCACGCTAAATGCAACGCGTTGTAACTTCATTCGATGCATCAAGCCGAACCCAACGATGGCTCCCGGTGTTTTTGACCACGGTTACGTCGTGGACCAGCTGCGCTGCTCTGGTATGCTGGCAACATGCGAGCTGCTTAAGGTCGGCCTCCCACGCGTGTGTCGTATGAGGAGATTTGCCGCATTTACAAGCCTGTGCTCCCGCCGTCAGTCACGCCGATGTTTAACGCGTACAATGACCGTACCTTCACGGAGGCTGTGCTGTGGTCTTTCCGCGTGGAGCCTGACGCTTACCGCCTCGGTCGCACTAAGGTGTTCTTCAAGACGGGCAAAATTGCTTTGCTAGATGCACTGCTGAAGGTTGATATGAAGAAGATGGGACCGTGGATCGTGGCACGTCTTCGTAAATGGCTTGCGCGACGCCGTTGGCGTTACGCGTTGGCTAAGGTGTTAGCCCAGCGTGCTTTCTTGTGGCTGCTAGAAGACACAAGGAAGCGTAAGGCTGCCGTTGTTAAGATGCAAGCTGTGATACGTATGTTTGCCATTCGCAAGCAGTTCGTCCGCCGCCGAAATGCCCATCGCCTTGCGATGCGCCGCAAGGCCCTCGCGAATAAGCATTGGAAGATGGCGATCGGCGGCGTACTCGCTGCGAATGCGTTCAAGAAGCTCCTTGAGACGACTCGAGTGCGCATGTCTGCAGAGCTTGCCGAGAAGAATGCTGCTGCTGTGAAGATTCAGTCTCTTGTCCGCGGCAAATTTGGCCGCAAGAAAGCAGAGAAGCGTCGCGCGCAGGTGGAAGATGACAAGATGCGCAAGCGTTTGGCCGAAGAAGCTGCTCGTAGACAAGAAGAGAAGAAGAAGTCGGCTAAGAAGCGCTGGATTACGGCGTTCTATGCGATCCAAGCTCAGCGTCACTTTGTGCAGCGTCTGCATCACATCCGTAAGGCTCGTCTCGCAGTGGAGGAAGCGAGACGTCTTGCTACCGAACAGGAGCAACTGCGGTTGCAGAAAGAGGAGGAGGAACGCCAGCGTCGCCTGCAAGAAGAGAAGGACGAGCTCGAGCGTCAACGCCAGTTGGAGTTGAAGCGGGCCGCTGCAGCAACAGCTATTCAGCATGCCTATCGCCGTTCTATTGGCCGTGAGGAGGCAAGACGTCAAGCTGCTGTGGAGCGTGCTCAGGCTGCTTCTCTTGCTGCCGCGATGGCTGCGCAAGACGCCGCACAAGCCGCTCAGGATGCATCATTGGCGCACGATGCAGAAGCTGCCGCTCTACGAAAGCTTAGTGCATACGACGAAGCTCAGAAAAAGGCAGCTACTGCTGGTACGTTAGGAACCGCTGCTGCACTTGGAACCCTTGGCGTCGCCGGTGCTGCTGGCAACGGACCCGCAACACTCGGTTCAGTGCCGCCGCTGCAGGCGACCACGGGCCAGGCTGGCCAGATTGGTGCTGTCGGCTCCATGGGAGTTGCAGGCGCAATGGTGGGCCAGGAATCACTCCAGAACGCTGATATGAGCTGGGTGGCAGGCGACAACGCCAAGATCGAGGGCGAGGCAGTTGCAGGTGACGCGCTCCGTCAGGAGCAACTGGCACAAGCTGGCCGTGACCTGTTCGGCGAAGGTGGCGAGGCTCCTGCAGGCCCAGTGATGTCGGCCGATGATGAAAACTTAATCAACCCGGTGGAGAAGATTCAAGATTTCCCCACGGGTCCCCCGATTCCGTACAAGGGCGGCATCATGACGTGCACGATGCTGGGACACCGCAAGCAGCAGGACCAAAACTGGGGCGATGAGTACACGGAGTACGTGCTACGTGTGACGTGGGGCCGTGATATCTTGGAGCAGTCGAAGACTGCATGGCTCGTTGGCGGTCGTTACAACGACTTCAATGCACTTCACCAGGAGCTCAAGGCCGCGGCTTCCGGCCGGCGCGGCAAGCGTGCGCCTTGGTTCCCGCGTTTTCCGAAGCGCCACCCGTTCTCGTCGATGATCGGCAAGAACCAGGAGGAGAAGTTCATCATCAGACGTGAGAAGGAAATGAACCGCTACATGACGCAAGTGCTCACGCAGATGCCGGATGCCCTGCTGAACATCCACATGGACCGCTTCCTGAACCTTACTCTCCGTACCCAGGACATCTGTGAGCGCGAGGCTTATGCCGAGGCGCGCAAGCGTTGGGAAGAGGAGGAACGCGAGGCGTTGGCCAATGCCGCCGATGCGGAGCCGTTGAACGATGCAGACCTTCAAGAAGTGGAGCAGTTGGTGCACCAGCTGCTACAGAAGATTATCTACGCCGCTGGTGATGTGCGCCAGGACACGGAGCTGCAGGAGATGATCCATGCTGTGAAGGTGCTCCAGCCACGTGTAGCCGCCTCGGCACAGATCGGTGGCAACGTGAACATTGAGCTGATTCCGTTAGCCATGCAGCTCCAAGACGATATCCAAGATGCCTTCAACCAGTACAATGACACGCTGCTGGCTCTGCGGCTCGGCCAGGACCTCAACTAACCAGCCAGTCGTGTGGTGCTTGCAGTGGGGCTGATATGATAGTCAGCTCGCTTGCTTTCTTCTTTTTACTTTACATTCGTGGGTATTTGCATGTTTCAAGAAATGGGCGAGTCTCGATCGAAGAGGCTTGTTTCCCGACCGCTGCGCACACGACAAGAGCGCTCGCTCATTACTGTAGCGCTCCCCACACTCCGTCTGTCTAGGGTTTTCGCTTCCATTCGTAGAGATTGAATAGACGATGTGAATGGGTAACGCTAGTCATTGTTTATTGTGTTTTGAAAATGTATTAAGTAATCGCTTAATGTCGTGCTAGATGGTTTGCGGGCTTGAGTCAGATTTACATAGATTTACATTTATATGATCACGCAGTCTGTTTAGCAACAGATCCTATGAGCGCTTATCCGATTAACGACATCATGTACGTCTACATGGACTACATAGCAGGAACAAACAACCTCTCTGCATTCTCAAGATGGGTCGCTCACTTTTGAATTATCGCGGAGCAGTTCACGAAGAATAACAGCGGACATGCACACGTTCTCGTTTGGAATATTGGCACTCGTGGCTGGGGCTATCGGAGCCAATGTCATTGTGGACGACACCACTTGCTACCGCAATAAAGAGCTGGACGTTTGCGAACCCGAGAGTTTGTGTGAGTACGATTTCAACATTGGAGACCTCAATTTCAATCAGTCATGCCGAGTCAAAGACGAGGTGAACTTTATCCTCAGCAAATTCACCTGGCTTTCGCTGGCGCGGAAGCTGGCACGGGTATGACAGTGTCATGGGCAACATTTGCAGACGTGGCCGACAACGCCGTGTGGGTGGGAGACTCTGAGGGCATGCTCGAACTGGTCGACACACCGGTCTCCAGTAAAAGCTACTATCATGACAGTTCATACAATCTGTTTCACCACCACGCGACGATTTCGGGTCTCACGCCTCGAACCAAGTATTTCTACAAGGTTGGGAGTCAAGGCGATGAATTGTATACCAGTGACACCTACTCATTCATGACAGCGCGCCCAGCCGATGACGACAGCACCTTCACCATCGTAATCTACGGAGACCTCGGAGACGGCGAGAACTCTGTCGACACGATCGCAAACATAAACGAGTTGTCATCGAATAACGTGGATATGATCTATCACCTCGGCGACATCTCGTATGCTGACAATGATTTCCTTGAGCCTTCACAAATTGTGGGCTTCTTCTACGAGGAAGTGTACAACAAATGGATGAACTCACTTCTACCAGTGATGAGTATGATCCCGTATATGGTGTTGGTCGGTAACCACGAGGCTGAGTGCCATTCGCCCAGTTGTCTAGTCTCGAAATCCAAGAAGAGAGCGCTGGGCAACTACACAGCGTACAACACACGTTTCAAAATGCCGTACGAGGAGAGCGGTGGCACTCTCAATATGTGGTATTCATTTGACCATGGTCCGATTCACTTCACATCGTTGTCGACCGAGACGGACTATATAAACGCACCGACGAATTCGTTTACGTTCTCCCATAACAACGGCAACTTCGGCGACCAATTGAGCTGGATTGAAGCAGATCTGAAGAAGGCAAATGCAAACCGTGCCAATGTGCCTTGGATCTTCGTTGGCATGCATCGCCCAATATATAGCGTTCTCAACTCCGAAGGTGATATACCTACCGAGCAGACTGCCGAAATTCAGTCTGCGTTCGAGAAGCTCCTTCTCAAGTACAAGGTAGATGTGGTCCTGACCGGGCACAAACACTACTACGAGCGCGAGCTACCAATCGCGAACAACGAAGCCGTTATGGACGGCGTATCGGAGGACTACAAGATCTACAACAACCCGCAAGCTCCGGTGCACATCTTGACAGGTGGAGCTGGTCAGAGTGAGGTATGTCTCGTCCTCCCGACCACACTGCCTCGTGGAATGCTGTGTCGGACTACGAACACTATGGATATTCGACATTGGAGGCGAACCGCACTACGTTGTCGTGGAAGTATATCTTAAGTGCAGATCAGTCCGTTCAAGACGAGTTTGTCATGTACAAAAGTACACCAGACCAGGAATTAGAATAGTAAGAGCGTGGCGAAGATCTAAATCATTACGTTTACCGACAACATTACTGCTTGTCTCCATCCTCGGCACTGTCTGAATCTGCTTCAGCCAGTGGCTGGACACCCTTAAAGCCCTTAGCCACCAAGAACATCTCCGTTGATTCTGGTCTTGACGACTGGGGTTTCATGGCCTTGACAACATCAAACGCAACCTTCAGGTCTGCGCGAAACTCTTCGGATCCATCACATCGTAAGATTTTAGTAGCAAAATTCCCACCGGGTTGCAGATAGAGCTCCGCCATTTTGAGTGCATTGTGACACAACCGTAGCTGGTGCTGACTGTCAGTGAGGAAGTTGCCCGAGAAGGACGGCGCCATGTCACTCAGCACCACGTTGGCCTTTCGTCCACCCAGAAGCTCGTCCAGTTGAGCTCTCACTTTATCCTGTCGGAAGTCACCCACCACAATGGCAGCGCCCTCCACTGCATCAAAGTGTTTTAGGTCCAGAGCCACCACCCGAGGCGGCGGTTCCTGTCCGTTCTTGGGCTTTTTCTTGGGCGCAGTGGCCTCCACCGCCACTTGTGTCCAGCCACCAGGAGCAGCCCCCAAGTCCAACACCACATCACCTCGTCGTAGCAATTGGAACCGCTGTACAAATTGGAGGATACATGTGAGTAGAGTGAAGGTAGAATGAAAGTAGAACAAGGTAGAGTGCGCCTACATCGTTGAGTTCGCGTAGTTTAAAGGCTGCTCTCGAGCGGAGACCTTCGCGTTTGGCTTGTTTGACGACGGGGTCGTTCCATTGACGGCGTACCCAACGCGCACTGGCGTTGGACTTGCCTTTGAGGCTCTTGAAGGCGCGCAGAGGCTCCGGGTAGCAGCGCACCAGCGACGCTGAACGGACGTACAGGCCGCTCATGCTGATTGTGTGGTTCTACCAATTATTTGTACCAAATATCGGGTACAAATAAATGTAGCCATTCCGATGGTCGTGTAGTGTCCCTTCAAGGACACCACCACCTTTAATGAAGCTGTCGAACCAAGAGACGATGCCAGGAGAGGACGGGAATACAGTGCGTCCACACGGTCACCGTGCATCTAAACGAGTTGAAGAACAGGCAGAGGAAGAGGAGGAAGACGACGACGACGAAGACGACGACGTGGAGGAGATCTGGATGATGAAGAGGCTGCCAGAAAAGAAGCTCGACGGTTGCGTACTGCCATTGCAAAGGCCACAGAACAACACGAAGAGCTGCAACAACGCAACACCAAGTAGATGTCTACATCTCTCTTTGGGGGATGAAGTTAGAGACGTACAAACTAAAACTAACTCAAAACTTTATTGCTCTTTGCTCAGACTGCAGCGACGCATTGCGACTTTGCTCCAGAAGAATCAGGAGAACAGTACATCCACCGCCGCCGCCGCCACCACCACCACCAGTGGCAGTTTAGGAGCATCTACATCTTTAGGTGGAGAGTCTGCAGCAGCAGGAGGAGTGGCAGGAGCTGGAAGACGTGAGGACAAAGTTAGCGCTGGGGAGAACGCCAAGAGATATCTCGAGTGTCTGCACAGCGTCCACGAGTCCAAAGTGCAGATGGTGACTGCACAGTCACAGTACGACAAAGTGGCGCTCGAGTTGCAGGCGAGACTGGATGAGAAAGAGGCCAAAGTGACGGAGATCCAGGACGCATTCCTGGAATTCAAGAGGGAAGTGGCGCGCAACGCTGAGAATCTCCGTACGGGCAAACCCATCGCTAAACGCGTGATCGCGCAGTTTGAGGCAGCAGAGCTCCGCAAAGACCAGGATGTCGAGAAGGTGCGGCTCAAGCATATTAACCTGCGTACACACCTCAAGAAGCTGGAGCAGCAATTACACGCCAAGGAGCAACTAGCGGAGGGACTGCATCTTATTGACTTTGAGCAGCTAAAAATCGAGAACCAGACGCTGAACGAGAAGATCGAGGAGCGCAACGAAGAACTTCACAAGCTGCGTAAGAAGACCACAAGCACAGTGCAGGTACTGACTCACATCAAGGAGAAGCTGCAGTTCGTGTTGGCTGAAAACCAAATGCTGAAGCGCGACTCACAGGAGCTGGAGGAGGCACTTACTGCCAATCGCGACCAACTCGCGCATAAAAAGAAAGACCGTGATGCCACACGCCAGCTTGCTGCTCGATTGAAGAGCAAAGAGGGATTCGCCAAATCTGAATTGCTCATCGAAGATTTTGAGAAGCGTGAGAGTGACCTTGTGGACCTCGAGCGTCGCCGTGCTGAGCTCATACAGCGGCACGCCTTCCTCACCAAACAAATCAAGAGCAATGCACGTCAGACTGCGGTAGCAAACAAGTCATGAGATATCATAACAACCCGCTCAAAAGATTTTAATCACGTGTACTACGCTTTATGTTGTTTTTGGGTGTGATCGAAGAATTTGACTAGCTTTCCACAGGCCTGCTGGGTCAGCTCTGAGAAAGTGACACGAGAAAACAACCGCATTGATAAGGAACAATTATCCCGTCAGCCGTGAAGGAGTTGATCGAACCCACGCTGCAAGAAATCTGCAAGTTGTGCACCCGGCATCTCCAAGTCCAGCGTGCGCGTTGGTGTAACAAGTGACACATAATTCTCATAGCGCGCGACGTTGCCCGAACGTTTGAGGACGGTCGTCTTCATCCCTCGTGTGACTTGAATCACATCAATCAGTGCGATGCTCTGCTCTAGTCGCGCATGCTTCCCTTTGCCGACCCGATCCGCAGGACCCATAGCCTTTGCCAGAATACGCGCTTGAATTCCAAGTCGGTGAAAATAAGGCGCGGGTGGGGGCGACCGCGGCGTCCATGCTTAACAGTGTCAAAGCCCTCCAGCAGCAGGTTTTTAAACTTCTCCATGTCCACGGAGGCCGCTGCTACCTCTAAATTTGTGGTACTGCCGGAACTTCGAATACTGCTATTGCTGTTGCTTCGAATGCTGACACCGGGGTGTCGGCCACGGTCGGGGCGGGCGCATTTACCTCGCTCGGCTTGGTGAAGCCTTTAAATCTACCCGATGGGGCTGGTAGTGGTCGTAACATCGGTGCAGGAGGGGGAGGAACTACCTTATTATTACTTGGACTTGCTGGCCAAGAGGGAATGGGTAGAGCTGCCATGCGAGTCGAAGTCAATATTTTGTTCTCGGCTTGTTGATTGCCAGCATCAACTTTCATTTCTGGTGGAGACTGCTTCCTTGGAGACACTTGCTTAGTTTGTGGGCTCTCATGGCGACTAGAATTGATGGAGATGTCGTCGTCCTCCCAGCTGTACTGGTACTGCTGTTGCATGCTATCGTCGTCTTCTTGCTTATCCATCTCTACGATCGAATCCGGCAGTTTTGGGGACGTAATTTCACGCTGGTCGTGTCGGCCTGC
The DNA here is from genome assembly GCA_008080845.1 of Phytophthora kernoviae. Lineage (NCBI taxonomy): Eukaryota > Oomycota > Peronosporomycetes > Peronosporales > Peronosporaceae > Phytophthora > Phytophthora kernoviae. The sequence goes on along the minus strand of VKKV01000312.1, from coordinate 17,729 downwards.
GTCTGGTTATTTGTACTGATGCGTACATTGCTGTGATGTGGTTGAGCTACTAGCGAATGCAGGAATGATGAGACGTCATCTAGATTTTAGCTGGAGATTTTGACGCATCAACGCGGTGCACAACACCGTTGCTGTTATCAAAGAGCTCGTTGGTGGCCTCACCGAAAGCTTGATACGCGTCAAATCGAGGTGAAAGTCGTTCACTCGAGTCATCACGTCGTCTCGTAAGTCGTGCACGAACGACCGCGTCGATAGGAACGTTGGTTGGTGAGTGAAAGATGGCACCTGTCACTGGGTCGAAGCGACGACCCCTGATGCGGGATATGCAGTCAGATTTGGGGAGTTCGAGCACGATAACGACCTTGGGGATCAGATCCTGCTTCGCCATCAGCGCCTTGGCTTGATCAGTTGTGCGTGGGAAGCTGTCGAGCACCCAACCCGCACGACCCCGCTTCGTGCAGCTAATTATTTTGGCCTCCACCATGTCCACCACCACTCGATCAGGAACCAGCGTTTTTGCCGCAATACAGCGCTGAGCTCTACGACCGGAAGGAGTCTGAGCCTTCATATTCTCGCGCAGCAAGTCTCCCGTGGCTATCACCTCCAAGTTGAACTCTTCACTCAGCATCTTTGCGAGGGTCGTCTTACCCGAACCTGGAGGGCCATTCACAAACAACTGAAGTACCATTCTCTGGATAGCTCCTGTTTGCAGTTCTTGTCGAGTAGATTAATGGAAATGCTGTGGTCGACATGGCCCTAGCGAAGCAGTAGGAAGGCGAGGCGAAAATAGGCGACTTGGGAAGTGTGCATGCACTATTCCCAACGAGTAAAAATGGATTGGCTGCGGAGTTCAACCAAGACACCAGTTGATAAGGTCAAGCTCTTGTCACTGGCCAAGTTTATCGACCACAATGTCATGTTCCGACAAAACCCACGATCCTTGATATTGAAATGACTCGCTCCCGCTACTGAGTATATGCTTGCCAAAGCGTTCCCTGGTCATCACCGGTAGACCCCGTGCCTGCCACACACCCTAACACTTTAAGCAATACTTACACGGTGCTCCTCAGCCACCTCACTCGGCACTTCCGTGTAGATACTTGTCTTCTTGAGCTGAAGGGATGGCACTTGAGCAGGCAGGGTGTCGTCGTCTTCGCTGCCTGTATCGCTGGTGGGTGAAGGCTGCTTGATAGATGCAACTTGTGCCAGTGGATGGTGATAGAGATACATGGAGACGACCAGTACTCCGAGGCCGCATGCGAATTCGAGCGACGGTGAGAAGGCAAAGAACATCATGGAGAAGAACGTCGTCAGCATCATCGCCATCGAATGCGAGTACACACAGGCGATGTTGTCCAGGTACTTGAGAATGCAAGCCATGGAGACGCCGCCGATAGAATTCACAACGATTATAGCCACGGTCCATCCGCTGTAGCCGTGAAAAAATCCTTCCAAGTACACTGTCTTACCATCCACGACCAGTAATCCGATGGCGTTGAACAGCGTGCCGAAGGAGTACATCTGAACGCTCTGCCATAGGAACGGGCAGTCTGATTGACGCTTCAGTGTCCACTCGGCGAATACACTTGCACATGACGACAGTGTCACAGAGACGAGTGATAGAGATAACCCCAGCACAACGTGGCTCGACGCCTCTGTCTCCGCCAGCGCTGTCGATCCGTCTCCCGTTTGGTGGAAACGGTTAGACTGGCTGGTCAGTACGCCCAACACGAGCAGTGCAATCGCCAGTTTGTGTAGCTCCGACAGCGGATGCTTGAGCACATAGCGGAACAACACGGCCGTCAACAGGATCTTGAGGTTCCAGAGCACCGACACCGTAGCAGCGTCCAGATATCGCAAGATGACGTAGTTGAGGTTGCTCTCCAGCGCATTCAGTAGCGCTGGCACTGCGTAGTAGCAGCCCTTGCTGAGTTCGAGCTGATTGGGAATCGCCGTGCGAGTGACAATGACCGCTGAGAGCATAGCGCCTAGCTTCAGCACCTCAGTCAGGAACGTAACAGTGACGCTGCTGTATGGCACCAGCCCTTTGGTCTTTGAGGCGATAATGCAGAGGTTCCCAGAGCACAGGAAGGCCGCAGCCACAAGCATGAGCACCAACATCCGTCTGAACTCCATTGGTCCCGGGGTCGTTGGCAGAAATGACGTTGCTTAATAGGAATTTCGTCTATAGTCGAACTGCATCGCACCGTTAGGTGTGTGGCTGGGAACAGCCAAGGGAACGTCAACGTAATGGGTATTTCACCAGTCGAACAGGATGGAATACTTAAGGGGGTGACGTTAGCGTCCACCACGAAATCTTGCGACTACTGAAATACAGAACAACATCAGCATTAGTAGCAGACCAGCAGCAACACAGCCAAATGCTTGACTGTCACCTATTGTAAACTCAATTCGATGGTTGTCGTTTGTGCAACTTGGCCTTCGCGATCCAAATTGTTCGTCTCGCTAGAGCCAGTAGTGATCTCATCGTCATCAATGGGGCGAACATCTACGTTCAGACGCTCGCAAACCTTCGTGAAGAAAGGTGCAAAGTCTGAAGAGCTCAATTCAAAATCAGTTGGTGACTTGTCTGTTGTTGTTTGAGGAAGTAAAGAGCGTATCTCTGCTGGAATATCGGCGAACTTGAATCTTCTGCAAGTCACAACCAGTTCTGCTGGGGAGAATGCAGAGCATAGTAGCCAGCTTTTATCACCGAGCGCTTGATTTTCTTGTCGACTGATGCTTGAGAAGCTTGTGTGCAATGCCTGGAGGTGCACAGAGATGTAACTGCCACTCTCACTCTGCTTAATCCCTGTCCACGAAGGCTCAATAACGCCTTCGTTGCCGTTGACTGCATGGGTCAAGTGATTCTTCATACAGACCATCGCTTGCTGTTCGTCAAATAGTAGTGTCATCGAATACGACTCTGGCTTGTCGACAGCTCCATCAGATATAGCAACCACCTTCTCTATGTGAAGGAAAGAGCAGATGTGCGCCATCACGTTGGCAGGATCCATACCCGATGACGTAACCGAGCCAATGCCCACCAATTGGCGGCTCACAAGGTGCTCAGGCAGTCCTAAAAGCGCACTTAGTGTTGCTTGAGAAAGCGTCAATGCACATCGCGAGCTGCTTGCAGGGTCATACAGATCCAACCGCAGCCTGTTTGGTTTAGATTCACTTTCGCCACCATCTGCCTCGAGGTAGGCGGACAGGAGAACCTGACTGTGCCCCACCGCTCGGACCGTCTTGAACAGTCTTTTGCTCTTCTTGAGTTCATGACTGACTTGATCGATTTCGGTGCACCAATAGTCTGCGAGTACGAGGCGGCCACCCCCATCTTTCCGCTGCTCCACGCGCAGATAGTCGAGCACTAATAATGCAAGCTTTCGGCTCCTACGCTCTCCCACCTCGCCAGTTTCCCTAAGACCCGCATCGATTTCTACTACTGGCACGAGCAGGTCTTTGTCGTCCTCACCAACAACATGTGCTAGATCGTTCGTCTCTAACAGCAGAGACAATTTCGCGCTGGTTGCGCACACGTACGCGTCCACACGCAGCATTAAACCATTCACTTCAAATGGTTTTTGTTTGTGACTTGCAGCGACGTTGAATACCGTTAGCAGAGTGCGACCGCAGCCAAGGAGCATTTTTGTAGCTGTCAAAATCTTTACGCCACGTTCGCCAGCGGCTCCTCGACGTCTGCTCTCGTCAATCAACTTGGCCGCGTTGGTTGCAGAATCCCGCACAAAAGTCTTTGTCACTGGAGTAGCTTTTGCTTTGCATACAGTTGATCGCGCAAAAACGTAGCTCGCAAGCATGCTTGGCTGTCAGGGGAACCATTATCTACTTGTACGTCAAGGCGCGTCCGAATGATATGCCGCATAACGTCTCCGACGGAGGCTGAGGCGATGAGGAATGGTTTATCAGGGCCCACAACCTCACGGAGCTCGTGTTCACCACGAATTTCAGAAATCACTATACCACTGGACGCTGGGTGATAAACCTTAAACTTGAGTACGAAAGTATCGCGCTCACACACGCGATCTACTGGCGATGAGAGTGTCGGCCGCAAGTCTGTTCGCAACTCAGCACGCATGGTGACATGTACCACCACTAACAGGCCATTGACACGATAACTCCCATGGTGCACAATCTCCTCAGTGTCGTAGCTGTAGATATTCTGCGCACGTCTCCGTTTGTTTACTTCAATATCAGTCTCCTCCTCCTCTTCGTCGTCGCTGTCTGACTCCCGTTCATCCAGTAGGTAAATGCATGACACTACAGTTGCTTGGAGCATAGCTTGATCATTTTGTACAGATGCCTTTGTTGGTTGGCGCTCACGCTCGCCCACTTCCTCATCCAATGTTTTTGTCATTTGCCTGTGACTGCTATCATCGGCGCGCCCTAGTTGTGGGGTAGCAACAACTGCTCTGAAAGAGCCACAGGGTAAGTGAGCAACAATACACCCATGCTCTCGAGGGTTCTCAGTATCATCGGGCTCCCACTTAAAGTAGCGTCGCACAATCTCACGGCTCATGTTTCGTCGCCCATCGAGAAATGCGTGTCGCCAGGATAATTCCGCCGGTAGGCTTGCCTCAATCTCGCTCTCTTGCAGGACAAGCGTTTGCTCGACGCAGCATTCGGGAGCCACAGACGATACCGAAGGGTATCTGTATAATTTCGGCCTTTCGTACTTTGCTCTACTGTGTTCTCTTCCTCCTCCGGTTCCTGGTCACACAGCTCAACTTGAATGTATGCGCGCACGACTTGCTGTTTTGTAATGCGCTGGTGAGGGTCCTCAACAACGCGCAGTGCGCACGGGAAGCGCGAGATAATGCGCCGTTTGAGACGGTAACAGCTTGACTTATCTTCGAGTTCTCCTTCCTGATCGACGTCATTGTCTTCGTCATCGAGGGGTTTTGCCGCCGCTTTCGCCAAGCGGAAGCTCCGTAACAGCACGTTCTGTAGCCGGGAAGGTGTAGCGTGCCTTGAAAGGTGTAGGAGCTCGTGAGCTGCATTTCTTGGGAGACGGATCGATTGATAAGTGCTTGTACGCGGGACATAAAACGCAGCTAGAAAGTCTCTATGGTCATGGCGCTCGATGAGGGTGAACACGCAACGTTCTCCTGGTATACCGGCTGAGCGAGATCCTAGTACCCGTACAGCTCGCCGCAGACGTACCCGCCCTGGTGCATTGTCAGCAGTTTTTACCGTGAGTTTCAACGTCGACGTGAGTCTCTCCTGGAAGTCGGGCACCAGCATGTGTGTTTGTGCGGTGCGAAATAAGTGGAGTCGATCGAGCATGAGCGGCGGTATTCGAGGTGCAGGCACGAAGATACGATGTGCTTGAGCTGACGACATTCGCCCAAGAACATTTTCCAGTCTGACAACCATCGTAAAGGTGGCGGCATGCACAGGGGGCTTGTGAGCACTGCTACTGTGGACAATGGCATCAACCTGAACGTGGCCGCGGGAAAGCTCTGCCATGGTGACAGTAGCTCGGAAGCCTCCAATCTGGATCACGTGACGATACAATTGCACTGCCTTAGGACGAACCACCAACTCTTCCTGAGTCAGAGGATTCGTGATATCTGTGAGATCATCGAGTCTTCTTCTTTGGAGTAGACAGAGGCGTGCAAGTCGTGCATATACCTCGGCATGTGATTGTGGTGGCAATTTATTTGCACGCGCTTCTCCACCCAGCGGCATGGCTGTCGGAGCCAACAAAGAATCGACATCGTCTTCGGAAATTATTGTCATCCATTGACGGCCTGTAGACGGCGAATATGCGATCACGAAAATGCGTCGGCATTCATGAAACAGGCTCACCACACAACGCTCTTCCTCTCCATTGACTTCTTTGAAATATGCTTGTCCAATGCATTTGTGCTGGATCTACCAAGTAAATGTGCCGTACGGTACACACGAACATCAGCTAGCATAGCATCCAGCAACTGCATCACCGCTGTGTCCTCGCCTGCGCCCTCTTGCAAACAGTGCGTCGGACAATTACTGAAGACAACCACACGCTCAAACAAACCGGACGCGGGTCCAGCGCGAGATTTCAGGCGCTAAACAGCCCGTGCCGTCCGCAGCAATCAACCGAGCAGTTTGAGTGGCGGACTCAACCCAAGCCGCAAGAGCGACTAACAATCTACTCGAGGCAATTTGTGATCGTGCAACAGCAGCGTTGGGCCACAGAGAGTGCTTCAAGTAGTGTTCTAGAGCTACCAGGTTGCCCATAGGCACGGTGGTGACGTCGACCCGCTGTAACTTAGCTCGCAGGAGCGCCGGTTGTGCTAAAAGCTGACGTGATAGTCGCCAGCTTACGCCAATCGTTGCAGCTGATGCATTATCCACTTGCAGCGGGCCTCCGTAAATGTTATCTGGTGTGAGCAGTATGATGACAGCCTCCATGACAACAATCAGAGCAGGAGGAGGAGCTGAGCCACCAACTCCACACCTCGCCATCTCCATCATTTGATCCGTGACAGATTTCTCGGCCAACTCTAACCGTAAGTGTGCTGTGCGGTCAAGAACTAATTTCACGTCCGCATCGATCATCCGGCGTCGAACCTCCTCACGATACTCTTCTTCCACCTTCTCTGCCCCTCTTTAGGGCCGAATAAGTCGCTGCGGTTGTTCATGGTGCCTCGCAGAAGCACACACATTGGCGATGGATGAAGTCCATTCTTGATTGTGGCGAAGCAACTCAAAAATGCCCGTTGAGTGACGTCCCGCAGTCCCACATCACCTTCGAGGATCACTCCATGACCAAGTGCCAAGGAATCGCGAATACCCTTGAAATCGAAGGCTTGTGTTGGATCATTAGCACGCAATGATTTCGGTTTGGATGACGGGGACGAGTTATCATGAGAAATAGACCAGGTAATGCTGTGTGTAGCTTCTCGAGAATCGCGATGCGTGCCTTTCGGGGATATCGTTAGCCACAACGAGCAGCAGCGGGCGAGGTCGATGGTAAGGATAACCACGGGCTTGTATGAACTCGCCTGGTACAAAACGCCGAGCTAAAGCCTCTTCGTTGTGGCTTGCATCCCGTCGTTCAGTAACCTCGTGCTGAGCTTCACGCTTGTTTAATGTGCGCTGCACTGCTAGGAATGGGTCGTGGTGCGTGTAGCTGGGCTCAATGAGATGCTGAAGCCGCATGATTTCAGAGAAAGCGGTGACCCATCGAAAAATTGCGACGGCAGCTTTCCAACCTCGCGGTAGGCACTCAAACGTGGCGGCGCGAAACTCCAGATCTCCATTGTATGCATCCATCAATGCAGCGCCAAGGGTCGACTCTCGTAGATATGGCGTCGATACAGCAACACCTGCGGCTGCGAACCCTCCGGACTTTGACGTTAATGCTCGCGCCGCTCCTGCGGCAGCATTTGCAATTTTCAGCATCCGACGAGCAAGACTGACGCAACAACGTAAGAAGCATGCAGCCTTTTGCCACCTTGTGTTTGGGATATCCCATTCATCATCAGCATCGCTCGTGAATATCATCAGCAAACGTACAAGCCCAAGCACGAGTACTGGTAGTGGCTTTTTGTTTTCTGTCGCCTTCGTCGTCGCTCTCAGAAGCTTAGGCAGTGCAACCATAGCTTGACATTCCTCTGCCAGCTCCTGTAGCGCGACTGCACTAACAGATTCAGCGGCAAGCGCGATCTCGAAACGCCAGTTGACAAGCTTCCGAATCTTGGCCATCCGTACTCGACCAAAGCGACCACGAACCACCTTCTGGATACGCTTGGCAGAGTTCGCTTGAAGTTTTGCCTTCGCTTTGTATAGGTAATTCGGCGCGCGAGCCATCCTCGAGCAATACGCTGAAGCTGGACAGAAGCAGCATTACACCAGTACAGTTTTGCTACGCGACGGCGAACTAAGAAGCCACGAATAGCAGCTTGATGAAGGTGCTGGCCACGATATACTCAATTTTGAGCTGCGCGTACAGCTCTCTAGCCAGCATGCCTCGGGTAGTCTTCTGGATCTGTGTCGCACAAAAATGCTGTACGAGAGGAGCAGCTTGCTCGTGTTCATGATACTCAGCCTCAGCATGAGCACGCACGTCAGCTTGTTCTTGGTCCTCCCGTCGCTGTTGCTCCTGATTGAGACTCGAGACTTTAGTTGCCTGTTGTCTGCTTGTCTCGATGCGCTTGACATGCTGGTCAACAAGAAACACACTTTAGTCACGATGTTTGATGAGAAAATCTTAAACAAATTTGTTGATACACTTACGGCCGCGTCCTTGATAGCCTGGTGCTGCGACTTGAAGGTGTTGAGTATCTCCTCCTTCTTCTGAATGTTGATGATTTTGCTCTCGTACACGTACTGCTTTTCTTGTAGCTCTCGACGCAGCACTGCCAATTCTCGGAGTGCTTGCGATGTAAACATATGTAACTCTCCATTGAACACTTGCAGCTCCGAACAACTTTCAAAGTATGCGATGTCCATGGCCTTACGCTCGGTCTCTTCCCGTAGTTGATCCACCAGTACTCCCAACTGAGAATTCGTCTTCCGTTCAGCAGCTAATGTTTCTTCAAGTTGAGCGCCCCGAGCACGACGTCTAGGTGGGGGTGGGCGCTCGAACGACCGCCATTCGGGTTTGGAAATTGGCCCCAACATACCCGACCGCTTCTTAGCATGGAGCTTACCTGGCACATCTGAGTGGGCTGGATCGGCAAGCCGAATCGTATCATTTTCCAGGCTTTCAGCGGTATATGAAGACGAAAGAGAGGTAGGTGTATTGTAGGCATTGCCAGATAGCTCCACCATTCCAATTCGGCGCTGGGCTTCGTTCTCAGGAACCACTCGGCCCTGGAGATCTCGTGCATACCGCCCAAACATTGATTCCTCATGGAGTACGATCACTTCTGCTTCGTGGAGGCGTGCCATATCCACCTCCCCGATCTGTGAGGGTAAAACGTAGCTGTAGCTGGGTTTTCCAGCACGCACTGGAGCCCTAGCCTTGGATCGAAGAGCACCAATCTTGATGGAGTTGTTGGCACCAGTTCCTCGTCGTTCATGACCCGCGTCTCGTATGGAGTTTTTGTCCGCCTTCTCTCTGCTAAGGCCAGAGATAAAACTTCAGCAGCACTTGCATTGATATCAGTATCTGTGAAACCCTCATGTGCCGAAACTTGAGTGCGCTTACCCCCTACTTGCACAAAACGACTTGAGTCACCAGTGTGGTGGCTCGTGTCAGGCTGTAGGGGTTGTTTCTTCTCGGCCAGCAGTTTAGTGTAACAGTCGAGATTTAGAGGCAAGATAAATGGGTTGCGTTCAAGTGTGAATCCAAGCCACTCTGAGAGTCCTGAATGCTTGCCGAGGAATTCCAAATCGGACGCAAGCTTTAGCAGGTAGTTGATGCCGTTCCATTTGAATGGCTCTGGTGACTTGATGGCCATTTCTGTGGTCTTCTGCTTTTGATTCCGCCACACGACTATCGCCTCCACCGTCTCGAGCGTCGCTAAGCGAATCAAATCCAGCACGTCCACGGTCTCCCCCAAGGTGTGCACCACTAACGTGGCCAGCAGCACTTGCTCTTCCCAAACGCTGCAGATATCCTTCTCGCACGAGGATGCATTTAAGTACCTCCAATTCCTGTTCAGCATGCGACAGAAAGAGTGAGTAAATAAATTAATACAAAGCAATTGCATTATGGGATGATGATCTAGTGGTTCTTGCCTCGCCCGAATCGACTGGTTGATCCCATTTCCAGTTGAAAAGGTGATCGACGAGACTTTAGGCAGTGACACCTGCGTGTTGAAGCACAGATCAGATTAATACAAGGGTCTCACGCTTGCAATGCAGCTCAGCATATCGACTCACCTTGCCATGTTGACCTGCTCGAGCAACTTTCTTCGGAGATAAAGTCTTTTTGGTCTTTTGATCGGTGGGAAGAGAGGAGATGTTGCCGTCGAAGAGACTGGACCTGCTGTACGCGACGGAGATGACACCATACCAGTAGCTCTGCAGAGTCATAATAAACAGATTGAAGTCATCAGTGCAACCAATGCAATGCACGATACCAAGCGAAGAAGTTTTAATGCCCACGCTTTCGGCTTGGTGCTGCCATTTGTGAGTATAATATTGCGGTCCATGAAAGTCGAAGTCGCCACCCCAGCTCGTTTCGGTCTCGCCTGCTGTTCAAAGCTTCGCTGGACGCTGTCGTAGGCCTCTTCTTCTACGGTCCGTGACAGCGTCGAGCTGTGCATGGACGCATTCGGATCCGCTCTGTGTCGCTTCGATACCAGTTTCGCGCGGTCGCCTCCGACTGAATTAGACAGCCTATACAGGACCTGTAGCGATTGCTAGCTTGTCATGCAAGACATGGTCATCATCACACACGGAGACGCATCAAGAACCGTGTTGAAAGAATGTTAACTATCACCTAAGGGTATATCTGCTGCAATTCTATCGCCCACTGACGATATTCGAGCTCCAACGCGAGTGCTGATGATAAATCGTCATTCGAATCGATGAAAACATCAGAGTCGATGGCATCTTCAAAGTCGTCATACGAAGCGCAGGAATTGAATGCTTCGGATCTATCTGAGACTTCACACTCGGATTCATAGCTTTCGCCCATTTCGTCCTGTGAATTTGGTTGCTCTAGACTTTCACCCGCGCTGTTTGCATTCGGCAGCGGTGACACATTTGCGTTTTGGTTGGGCATCAGGGGCAGTGCCGACAACGGTGTTTCCAAAAGTGCGATAGCGGAAGAGGGGATCACAACGAGAATGCTAGTGCTAGTCTCGAGCTGACCGATGTCGCAGTTCTCGAATTCCACGTTGCTCGGATGGGTCGTGTCTAGCCTGATGCAACTACGCGAGAGAAACTCATCGCGAGACTCTGCGGTGAAGAAATTAAGAGTTGGAGCAGATGCAGCATCACGAACTGCCCCACCCGCGGTGGCCACATCGACAAGGCGAGATTCCTGTTGGTAGTTGAGTTCGTTATCAACTTTCTCGGCATTTAACACCGTATCACTCCGTTCTGTGGTAGCGTTGTCGGAGCTTTTCACGCCATCTTGCTGTTTGCAGTACGAACCCTTGTCTTCACAGATTATCGTCGAAGTGCCGTGTACTGCTTCGTGCGCATCGACAACACCTTCGATGAGGCACACTTTCTCTTCCTGTTTTTGACCGCAGCCGTAATTTTCACTAGCTGTGGCGCGTAGGTGCAATTGGTTCAGTTCCTCATCAAGATTTTGGACAGGTGCGGTATCAACTGGCAACACCGAACTGGGTGTATCGTTGTCAGGAAGGTCTGGTACATCAGCAATCTCAAATAATTGATTCTTGCCTTGCCCACTCTCACCATATTTACTCGACTCCCCTTCGTTTTTGCTAGATCCGCTGCAGCTAGATCAATAACTCCAACTGCGAGTGGTTGAGCCAGAGATATCGACGTATAAACCGCCAGCACTTTATTTTCCGTCGTCTCTGAGGTAATGATTGAGGAGTTCATACTTTTCGTGTCGGTCAAGAGCGATGTCACAGGTACAGACGACTCCAATGGTAAATTGACCGGCGCTTCAACTGCTGCGGACGCGACGGCTTCCTTGGTCGGCAGAGCTCTGTTCTCGTCCGTGCCAACTTGCACATCAATATCTAAAGTGCAATGCCTACCTCCACTGCAGGTTCGACATCCAGTGAAGGCGATCCCAACCTGATCGGCAACACATTTGCGTTTTGGCTCATTGGGTTTACTATCAACAAAGGGATTGTCGGCGAAATTCCAGAGGCAAATTCCTGACTAAATGGCGCCTGCTCTTGTGGGTGGTGTGGCTCTTTCACAAGCGTTTCGACTGTTGTCGGATCTCTGGTAACCACTGGGAAGGCCATTGTGCCTTCGACACTCCTAACTGGTGCCAGGGCAACATTTCCAATTGGGAGTTCTTTCCCCGTCGACAGGCCAATCTTTGGAGCAACAGAATTTCTCTGTAAAGATGAAGGTTTTGGTGCTATCGTTTCCTTGGCGGTCTGAGCACGTCTCTCCTCAAGGTAAATTCCAGTGAGCACCTCCAACTTTGCCATGCATTTTCCCACGTAGAATTCAATGGCAAGGCATATAGCGCTAGCTTCGGTTGTGCGGAAGAGATAATCTTGGATATGGTATCGCCACCGTCAGCGAACGGTGGAGAAGATATCGGTGCAGGGCTTCTGCACCTTAGCAAACAACATGTGTACCCTTGCTGAAGCACAACCGACCATTTCTCCAGATCTGTGTAGTACCAAGTGCTCAACACTACTTCAGCGTCGTGGCCCGTGCAAAATGAAACGCCAAACTGAGAAATTTCGAGTGAAGTAGCCTCGCTAGGAGTAGATTGGCCCGTCATCGCCAGTTTGACCGGAAAGCTTAGTGGTTTGTCAGGAGCTATGGACGCGTGCTTTTCGACAGCATCAGTTAGCACATTAAGCCAAACCTCGTACTCTTTGGCTCAATTGCTGCAAATGTCCAGGTCCGGTAAAGCGTGACCACATCGAACGCATGCATTGACGAAGTGTTAGTGCCCCCGTTGCCACGGGTAGCTGGCGAGGCTATTGATACCGGACGGATGCAAACCACTGAGCTTAAGTCAATCATTCGCCGTTCTTTGGGGTATCTGTCATACCTGGGCAGTGTGTGATCCGATCGTAATAGCAGAGAAACCCCCCAGGGGTCTCGAACAGCACTGCGTACTTTGTGCCATGTCTTTCCTAGGTGGAACTTGCGGGTATCCTGTCGCTTTAGTAGTTGTCCCTGGAATTTGAACATTTTTGCATAATGGCTTGATTGAACCAGTCCAATTAACGACTGCAAGGACTTCACTGGAAGCGGCAATCTGTCCCTCGATAGGGCCAAACGTCTCGATAGCGAAGTGTTTGGCGTGGTCGATAGATAAGCAGCGTGGTAGTCGCACAAGCCATTGGCAGCCATGATCGTGAAGCCTGGGTTCGAGTGACTCAAGTCTCTGGAGTTAGCCATCACACTTGATCCCGAAGCCTCAATTGGTTTACCGCAGCTTTCATCGTTGTATTTACCAAGATGCGGACACCCAATGGCGTGGCAACATGCGTCTATCCGTTGCTTGAGACTGGCAGTGTCTTTGAAATACATCGGTGCACTCATTCGTCGTGGTGCCGCACAGTCTGATATTCGCTTTGGAGACTGAATATCCGGCGGCGATGTACACGTGGGCGAAGCCAGCATCTCTCGAAGAGAAGTATCCATGTACGTGCCGTGTTTAAAGTACCAGATCGCTTCTCGAATATATTGTGCCTCCAAGCTCTGAAATGCAAAGTATCCAGGCTGTTTTGCGAGCTGAGGGGTCATTCGGAAGCGCAGCTCAAGTCGGGTGCCCCCACCTCGCATGAATCAAGATACTCGTACCCGTATGAAAACAAACACGCACTGCGATCGTGGCAATCGGGCGATGGAAACACAAGAATCTGGTGAACACCCAAGGTGAGACCTCGTAAGTCACCGTTGATGGAGCATGTAAAGCTTAGATAGCCGGTCCGGATGTACTCGATCCCAAGGCGCTCACGACTAACCGTATTCCTCACTGGCTGTTCTCTTTGTAACAATTCTCGTCGCTTGGTCATAGGGAGCGTGGGCGGTTGGTTGAACCCAGCGGATGCGCGACGTTGCTGAATTGGCGACGGCAAGTTCTGACCGATGAGAACTCCGATATACGCTTGCTCAGGTGGCTTCTCTAAACCCGCAAAATCGCCAACATATGTGCTTCAAGCTCCGTGAGCACAGGGAAAATGAATGAGGGAGACTGAGAACTATCGTCCGAAACAAACTGTACGGACTTCTCGCTGTGGTCCCACACAACCTCCTTCATTGCTGCGATCAAACACTGATAAACGATTTTGTGTTGGTGAATGGTGACGGCCTGGATGGACTCGACTGAGACACCGAAAATGACATCGACTGTTGTCGCGTCTTCTGTGGCTGCACACATTTTCCCGTGATACACAGCCGGTTCTTGAACATTTAAGGTAGCGTTTTCTGCTCCATAGCTATAGAGAGAGGCTGTTCGTCTTGACCTCGGGGAAAACGAGCCCAGCATCTTGCTCTAGTGTCTTCGGACACAAGTGAACCAACAAGTTTGTATTCCAGAATAGCGCACGACTGAAGGGTAGGTAACTATAGCGGGCAAGAATGGGGAAACGCTCCAGCTGCTGCAGCATTTCTGCCTAGAATGTTAGAGATACAACTTGCACCTTAAGGATCTACAACACGATGGTCGTGATCCCCATTCAAAATCAATTGCATTCCACTTCAATCATCTTTACTTTCTGGAACTATAAACACGCTCGAAAAGCACGCATTGAAAATACGCTCACCGCCCTGAAAATACGGGAACTGAAGCCACATCATCACCAGTAGCTTGCCGTGGTAAAACAGAGGCAGCCACCCGATTTCTCCTCCGATCGCGGTGATGAAATAGTCCACAGTCACCGCCACGCTGAAGTATGCTAGCCACCATTCGTATCGACGCGTTCGCTTTTCGCCTAGCACTCCGATCGTGACGTAAGCAGGGAAGCCGAATCCCAATAGCGAGCAACCACGAGACGCCACGAACCCTGGCGTAAACAGAAACATGAGTCCAAAGAGCACAGGCCCCTGAGACCACAAATCCTTCGCAAGGTATACGTGTCGTTCAGGCACCACGCGCAAAGTCACCAGCATTCGCATCAAGAAGTTTGCCGTATCATTGGTCTCTGGATTGACTGTAGCCTCGCGCTCGTGAATCCGGTTTGCATATGGGCTGATTAAGGGACTGAGAATCGTGTAGAGCACAATGTCGCCTCGTGTGAATGGTGAGTGCATCCAAATAAGGAATATGTTGCAAAAATGGATCGGGACGGTGAAGAATGAGGCGATGAAGGCAGGTACGAATAGCGTCGTCATGCCAGTAAGGCACACTGCGAACGACCAGATCACCCAGTACTTCAAGCACGCCTCGTACCCTCTCCATGTATAGTCTGGGATATTGATCTTCTCAAAACGCTTGACAAGTTCACTTGTGGCGCCTTTTCCCGACGATGGGCCTTTTGGCTTCGGATAAAGCCTTTTCTGCCTGATGGCTCCAATCGAGTGGATCAACGGATACCCAACCGACAGCAGTCCAAACAGAGATTCATTGCCTAGTATATCCATTGCTGGCGTGGGCATCCAATACAGCGCTTCGTACGCCAAACCGAAGAACAGCACATGTGGTAGAAGGATAGCTACCACTCTCCATTTGGCACTTAGTGACGCCACGAACGCTCTGTATCGCAGCTCCAACATCCGGCGAGTTCTCACATACTGCACTCGTGCCTTATGCACGTAACCCTGACGAATACAGACGCCTACAAAGAGCAGTGTGAGCCCTAGTATGGTTTGATGTACGGGGTCCATCTTGCTCACATAGTCGGCTACAAGCTTGGCGACTGTAAGGAAATGAGGCAGCACAGCTTCCCCCACCACTGCAAGACCTTGAGCGATAGGAACCAGCACCAAGAATAGGAACACTATCCACAAATGGAGACACTGAAACGTGGCAATCACTGCGTCTTCGAAAGCGAGACCGATACCTCCCCAGTCCGTACTACGACCAAAGGCTGCTGCAATCTCTGTGGTGTTGAAGGAGCTGGCAATGCTAATAGGCAGGTACTGGTCTAATAGTCCGCTAGTAAATGGTAGAGCATCCTGCTGCAAATAATGTCATATAGATCGTAAATAAATGCGGTTATACGAAAAGATATGAAAAAATGGACAGCGCACCGTCAGTACAGGAGCGGGAGCTAAGAGGTCTGGATCAAGATTCTCTTGAGCTTGGAGCTGCGCATGAAGCTGTGTGACTTTTGCGCACAGGATGGAGGCTAGTAGGACCCCCAGAGGCAGCAGCAGGCGGCGTGCGAGCCACCGCATCGTGCGTGAGATCGTCGTAGTTCCTCAAATGAGTTCGAAAAGACGTCCAGGTGTATAGTAATATCCGTATGACACGTCATCCACAATCAAATCAAGTGTAGATAATCATTATACACTTTAAGTATCCGGTATCTGCGACGTGTGAACAGTGCCATCAGCTGCCGATATTGTTGCCCTTCTCCTTTAGCATGAGCTGGTGAATCTTCCGCAGCTCAGTCATCCGCTCTAGGATCTCCCTCTCAACGGGTGCGGCCGCCTCTGGTCTTCCCAGGGCAATCATTTCAGACATGTAGCTTTTGCGAGCCTCTATTTCCTTGAGCACTGCATCGTACAGCTCCTCCAGCTGCGCCATCCTGTCTTTGGGAGTCTTCCCTTTGCGCAAAGCAGAAGCATGGGAGAGCTCTCGGTCGAGAAGGTCTAGGATACAATAACAATCAGAATGGTATTTGCATAGCAGCGAATAAATGGCACTTACTGGCTCCTGGTAGTAACTCTCGAGGTAAAATAGTGCCGGCCGTGTAGGAGAACACCTGCTGCAGCTTCTCTTTTTCCTGGTTGGGTGCCCTCCTATTAAACATGCAACCAAACGAAAACTCAACAACTACATGTAGCATTCGGAGGTCCCAATTGATGCTGTACGTACTTGATGTAGCTCCTGCGGCAGGCCTCCATCTCCCTTTTGATCGCGTCCACATCCTTCTCAATCTCGCAGAGTGGTTTCTTGTGCGACGAGAGATAGTCGATCGGGTGCATCTAAAACGGCAGGGTGAAATGTAAGCAGTGACAGCAGGCAATCAGCCAAAGGATGGCATGATAAAGTATTTGCGGAGTTATCTGCGCACCTCCGGGGCTTCGTTTTTGAACGCTGGGACTTTGATAGCCCGGCTGGATGTCTTGGTCACCAACCGACGCGTTCTTGAGTCGACAGCACCGGCCATTCCTCCTCCTCCAGGAATGAATGGAGCTGCTGTGGTTGCATCACGTGGCTTTGTCTTCAGCTCTGGTAAATAGATCAATAAACAGCACACATCAGCAACACAATAAATATCATCTCGCTTATTACTGGCAACTCGTACTTGGATACGAGACCTTGGGCTTGGCCGTCCCGCAGTACAGTCTCTTCAACAGTCTTCCTGCTTCAGTGTCTCCTCCAAACGCTCTGCCACAAAATTAATACAGCGTCAATACGTTTTCTTCACTCCAGATGGCTCAGTATTAAATGACATCATTGCAACCCACTTCCAAGCTTCGGCCGTACGATCAGTTACTCCCTCGTCTCTGTTGACCGCAGAGAGACACTTAGTTTTCTGATAGCAATCATCAATGCATACATCCCCCCACACACACACAACGCACATTGTGGCTCTCTTCCATGGCTGGCTGGTCAATTTGCTCGTTGAAGCTCTCGCGTCGTTTCGCTGGCCCCATAATAAGCTTCATATAACGTAACAGAAACGGTGCAAAAGAACGAATGAATGCATCCGCACTCGGCATACAAACTTCAAGTGCAGGGCGGAACTGAGTGCGGAATTGCCCTTTCATTTCCGCATCCGCATTCTTCATGGAGTCTCTACGCCGCTTGACCAGCTCCGTGTTCGACACGGGACCAGTGCGTCTCGTGCGTCGTGCTAGTACTGGGGACGTACACCCACCCGACGCTCGCTCTCTGGAGCTGACGTTCATGACAGAGCGTCTCGCGGTGGTGGGCACCCCTGCGATGGCCCGACAGACAAGAAACGCAATCAGGTGAATGCAGACGAGCTGGCGCAGTATCTGGAGGCCAACTATCGAGGACATTTCATGCT